>CM052452.1:2883747-2941141 GCA_028533085.1 Varecia variegata
CCCCCCCCCCCCCGCCCTTGTCTGCAAGGCTTCTAAAAACGCTCAGCTCTGCAGCCCGTTAACAGACCTGTGGCCAGGTGACCGTGGCCGCCCCTCCACAGGGAAAACCGGATTCCAACACCACCTTGGACATCAAACACATCCCAGGCTTGATTTAATAAAATGGGATGACATCTGAACAACGAGGACAACACACTGCCTACTAAAAGGCACCTCAGTCCGGCCAGTGTCACTTCCGGAAAGAAAACCTTTGCCCCCCACCCCCACCCCGTTCTCCCTCCCTCCCTCCCTGTGGTTTCTGGAGAATCACCCAGGGTGCCCAGCAGGCGCCTGGGCCCGCAGCTCTATCTCACGCCGGCAAGCAGACCTTCGGTGACTCCAAACCCAGGTAATAACGGAGCCGCGCTAACGCCTTCCCACGTTCTGATGGAAGTCCTCTGTGAAAAGCAGTCTGAAGCTTTAAAATGATTCCAATGTAAATGTTTCCTTTTTTGCAGAAAGGATTCAAACGGCTTCTAGGTACAGAGAACATCTGTAAAAGCTAAATGAGCTAGAATAAGAGAAATTGTATATTTCCTCTCCAAATACCACCATCTTGTCGGGCAAAATCGAGCAAGCTGTTTGAGAACACGAGGTTCCTCCACTGGGATAAATCTCTTCTTCCCAGCTGGGGGAGAAAAGGCAGCGATTACAAGGTTGGACCAAGATACTGCAGATTTTTCTCCTCCCTTTAGGCCAAGCCAACTGAGGGGAAAACTGGACAATTAGGTACGGAGAGGGCTGGAGAGCTGGCCGGGCAGGAAGCCCAGAGCTGTTTGAGGAGAGCCACGGCCTGAAAGGGTCTGATTCCAAGGTAAGGCTTTAACCTGCCCTCTCATCGAGTTCAGGAGCAGAGGAGGATTAGAGGAAATAAGATGTGACCTAGTGGAACCACAAAAATGAAATCAGCTGACACGGGGTACCCTCCGATATGATGTGCTGAGGACACAGCATCATTTCCATGGTGTTCCTACCTACACTGCATAATCTGGATCTAATTATGAGGAAACACCGGACAAACCCAGCAAAAGCCATTCTGCAAAACCAGGAACCTGGATGCTTCAAAAACGTCAGTATCTTGAAAGACAAAGAAAGGCCGAGGAATTGCTCCAGATGGAAAGAGGTTAAAGAAGCCGGGTGCGGGGGCTCACGCCTGTAATCCTAACACTTCAGGAGGCCGAGGTGGAAGGATTGCCTGAGGTTGGGAGTTCCAGACCAGCCTGAGCAAGAGCAAGATCTCATCTCTACAAAAAATAGAAAAATTAGCTGGGCATGTGGCGCATGCCTGTAGTCCCAGCTACTCGGGAGGCTGAGGCAGGAGGATGGCTTGAGCCCAGGAGTTGGAGGTTGCAGTGAGCTGTGATAGCCCAGGTGACAGAGTGAGACCTTGTCTCAAAAAAAAAGAGAGGGAGAAATTAAAGAAACATAACAACTGATGCAATGCAGCCTGAACTGCTAGGATGTTGTTGGAAAACTGGTAATGTTTGCGTATTAGATGACAGTATTGCAACAACATCCACTTCCCTGAATTTGATAAGTGTGCTACACTTCTGTAAAAGAATGTTCTTCTTCCTAGGAGATACATGCTGAAATATTAAGGGGTACAAGATCATTATGGCTGCAATTTACTCTCAACTGGTTTAGCAAAAAGCAAAACAATAACGTATCTGTACACACAGAAAGAAATCAAGCAAAAGAGGCTTTTAGGAAATGTTAAAAATGGACGTTGAAGATGTTAAAAAGAGAATGTTGACAAGAGATGAATCTAGCTGAAGGGCACTATGGAGTTTGTACTATTCTTGCAACTTTTCTATAGGTTCTGTAGGTAGTTTATTCTTTCAAAAATAAAAGGTTAAAAGTCACTGCTCTATATTATAAAATCTGCTTAGTAGTAATATATTATTTCAGGTGCTTTAACAAAGTTAGACCTTGGATGAAATAAGAAAAATAAAAACCAAGTGTTATGGGCTCAATTGTGTCCCCCCTAAATTCATGTGTTGAAACCCTAATCCCCATTATCTCGGAATGTGATTATATTTGAATGCAGGACTTTTAAAAGGGTGAATAAGTCAAAATGAGGCCATGAGGGAGGGCCCCGATCCAGTCTGACTGGTGTCCTTCTAAGAGGAGGAAGCTTGGACATATACAGACACCAGGGCTGTCGCAGGAAAGACCGTGGGAGGACACAGCAAGCAGGCGGCTGTCCACAAGCCTAGGAGAGAGGCCTCAGGATAAACCAACTCTGCCAATACCTTGACCTTGACCTTCCAGCCTGCAGAACTGAAAAAATAAACAACTGCTGTTTAAGCCATGCAGTCTGTGGTATTGCTATGGCTGCAGCCCTGACAGACCAACAGCGCAGGGAGCTCTTCCTCACGCGGTCGGACGTAAGTTTTCCGATGCCCCCAGCACGAGCACACGTCTGCACTCGCCACGTAACGACAGCTTCAGGAAACAACACCCACACCTCTTACCACTGACGCGCTGATACCTCTATTCGCAGCTATTCTCACTCATCCTTTTTATTTTTCTTCCTTTACTTTGTTTTCGGTTTCATTTACTTGTTGTCATTTCTATGATTCATTCTTTTTAAAACACAGGCAGGCCATCCACTGAGTTCAGAATCCCCTAAGGGTCCTGACCTGCAGGGTGGAAGCTGCGTGCCGTGCCCTGGTGACACGGTGCTACGCAGGTGGCCTCCACACCTGTCATGGTGGTGGCAGGTACCACCACAGTCCCATCAACCCGGACCCAGTTCTAGATGTCCACACGGCACCCCGTGTGGGGAGAGAGGCTGCAAACAGACGACAGCGAAGCGAGGCCTGGCGGAGCCTCCAGGGAGACCTACCCCTGCAGAATGCACCATGCACTTGGGCGCGCCCGTGGTGCCCGACGAGAACATGATGAACAGGGGGTGGCTGAAGGGCAGCTGCTCGAACTCCAGCTGCGGGGCGTGGTCCCCAGAGCCGCCGGCAAGGAAGTCATCCAGGAACACGCTGCGGGCAGAACACAAGGGGAACCAGCAGTGAACCTTCCAGAATGCTGGACTAGGTGTGGCCCGCACACTCCCCCCAAGTCCTACCAACAATGAAAGCCTGGATTTCCGGGGGACTCTGGCATGATCTGGAAGCTTTCCGGGAGGGAGGGAGGAAGTCAAATCTCAGGGATTGAAGCTAACTGAAGGAAAACGCATTGCACGAGTGAAGATTTCAAATTGCTTTATTTGGGCAAATGTTGGAAGGAGGCTTTGGAAACGGTGTTGGGTCCTCTGAGCCCACTCCCTTCGTTCGCTGTTCATCACCTGATCAGCAAAGCCTTGTTTCCAACCACAGCCCAAAGGGGAGCATTAGGCGAGGGGGTCTGAATTAGGATGCTCCCCTCCTGGATCAATGAGCCCTTCCTACACACGTGGGGCCACTGTCCCAAAGCCACGCCTCAATCACAGAGAACTGCTAGGCAAATATCTGGGTTACCACTAATTCACTATATCCTGAGGTTTACAATAGCGAGACACAAATATTTGCCCAAGAACAAATAAAATCAATCCAGTTATTGGCTGTCACCTAAGAAATCTGCTCCGCCTCACCTCAAAGCTGACATAAAGCACCAACAACCTGCCACGGGGCAACGCGAACAGGAGGTTTGTGTTCTGAGCTAGAAACAGCAGCAGGAGCTGCAAAGCCGTCTCGGGAAGGGTGGTCTTGCTATTTTGCGATCAGCAGAAACACCAATCCCCAAACACCGGCCCCGCACCGTTTTCTGACAAATGGAACTTTCTCTCTTTCAAGGAGGGAGGTGGGATGAGTTACACTGAGCCTGCAGCGATCCGCTGAGGGTAATTACCCTGAGACACAGATGGGCACACACTGAAAGGAAGAATTTTGAAGGCCTCCTGAAAGGTGAGCAACTCTCCTGGGGGAGAGACAGGGGTTCAAAAGGCGCGTCCAGAATAATCCGACCCTGGGCGGTAAACAAAGAGTGTCATATTCACCGTGGAACTTCACGGCCACCGAAGCCCCACCCCGCCCCCACTGCGCATCCCGCCTGCATAAAGTGCCAGAGGAACTCTTCTTTCAGAGGATCTATCAGTCACCGTAAATCGCCGTTACTTTCGTCGCTCTTCGAGAAATGAAAAGCCCAAAGGGTGGCTCCCGCCCCCCGGTCCTCTGCGGACAGGCGCGTCCACATTTCCGGTTCATCTGTGGCCTCCGGCAACGGAAAGATGAACGGTGGCGGGATCTGGTTGCCAGGGCTTCATGAGGGGCACTCCTGCGTGGCACGAAGCCAAGTGAAGTGGCTGATGCTGTCCCACCGGATGCCCCCGTTTCGTGTCACTTACTGATGAACACAGAGAAGCAAAAGCCGGCCACCACGGGGCTGGCAGACCCCGACTGGTTTCCCTCCCGGCCGCCATCAGTAAAAGTCGGGGCACTGAATCCAAGGCTGCACGACACGGACCGGGGCTCTGTCAGCTGGTGGCAGCAGGGCTCCCACGACCACAGGGACGAGCACTTGGGCCCGAGAAGGCTCCGCACATCCCGCCTCGGACGCTCCAGGGGACAGAGCCCACCGCAGCCTCACCAGCACAGACAGTACTGCTGGGGGCTGCCCTCTGCTCAACACCAGCTTCTGTGACCCTCACAGCCAGCTGTGTGGAACGTACCACCCCCCCTTGATAGGTGGAGAAGCCACGGCACAGAGAGGTTAACCACTTGCACAGGGTCACACAGCTGAGATCTGAGCCCGAGAAGTCTGGCTTCTAAGACTGAGGCCCTGGCCAAGCCGACACTTTGCTTGCAGCACCCTTTGTCCCCTGGAATCCTGGCACACGCAGCTGTCCCCAGACCCTGATCATTCCTCAAGGCCACCTCAGAGGCCACCAGGCCCTGCTCTCAACCGCTGGGCACTTCCCTTCCCTCCCACTCAGTGGTCACGGCGCTGTGTCCACTGGGCCCAGTGGTCATGGCTCACCCTCCCTGCAGGCGTGTCTCACCTCTCCAACCACCCTGCACGCCCTGGAGGCCAGGACATATGCCTGGTGCCTCTCGGTGCCCCCAGAGAGCACCCTGATGCCAGGTGGTTAGAATAAGCCACACGTTGGCTACCGTGGGCCTGAATAAAAAGGCCTCTGCAATCTCCTCCCGTCCTCCACCTCTGCTGCCCACGTGGGCATGAGGACGTCCTCCGTGTCACCACAGCCCTTCTCACCAGCCTCCGTGGGCCACTCACGAGGCTCTTCTCAGCGGCCCAGACACTTTGCTTGCAGCACCCTTTGTCCCCTGGACAAACATCAAGGGAAAGCTTCCCTGCCAGGGTAAACACCTGATCCCCAAACCCTCTCCCCACAACTGTTCCAGGAAAGATTAACGGAGGATAACGCCAAGAACTTTGGGGACAGATTCAACTTTGACCAAACCATAAGCCATTTCCTTAATTTCTATTCAAAACTGAGATGTTCACAATTCTATTTGGTACTCAAGCCACGTGCCTTACCAGTTTACAGATGTCAGGAAAGCAAAGGAGGGTGTCTCCAGCAAGGGGGAACACACACAGGTTCTAAAAGGGGAAAATACATGTGTGTGTGCCTGCATGCACATATACATATATACATGTGCATATACCTGTGCATGTGTACATGCATGCACATAGCCACGTGTGCTGTGTGTACATGTGTATGCACTTGTACCCACATATGCACATGCATGTACACGTGAGTGTCAATGCTGAACTATGTGGCCAGTGCACAGAGCACTGGCCCCATCCAAGCTCTCCACGTCAAAGGGACACGAGACAGAAGGAGTGAGGACTCCTGGGACCTCTTCTGTTCCCCCTGCTCGTTCCCTGTGTGGCCTTGGGAGATTCGCTCTGGGGCCTCAGGTGCTCCACCTGCAAAATGATGATTTTAACTAAAACCGGCTCCACTCCTGAAATGCTATGACCGAGTCCAAGTGGGAAGGCCGCAGAGGCCCACTTCCCGGCGGGATTTCGCGTGGCTTCCCCACTGACCTGCGCATTCGAGTGTGGCTGGCTCTTTACCTGTTTGGAATCTTGGAAATGTCAATCTTCTCTCTGCAGGTAACGTAAGGAATCACCACCACTTTTTTCAAGTCTGGCAGTCCTGGAAGGTAGGTAGGGCAGGAGAAAGCACAAGGTTACAGGGCAAAGATACTTAGTTGCTGATTTTTTTTTTTTTTTAACAAAACGTAACAGGATCTAGGGTGGGGACTGCACAGGGTTTTTGTAGCTTGCAGCCCCCAAGGGCGCCAGTGCACAGACACACACACATACACACACACACACACACTGGCTGTGCCCGCCGGAAGTTGTAAGGGCCACACACCTTTAACCACCTGCTGCAGCTTCTCCATGTGGCTGTGCTCTTTGCCATTATAGACAACGGCCTCCACCGAGAAGATAAGCTTTGGCTGAATTTGAGAAAACCGGTCCAGGACACCCTGAAAGTGGAAAGAAAAAGTCATCATTGATCATCCAAAAGCCAAAAGCCTTCAGCAGCCAATGGGACCACCACATACGAGCCACGGCCCTGTGTCCCCAGCACCCATGGCCAATATAGAAATCCAAGCAAAGCATGACCTGCATCTGATAAACCACCACCATGCCAAGGAAGGGGCCACTACTGAGAAACACCAAAAGGATTTACAGACATACAGTGAAATGGGAAGATGACAGAGTGCATAGTTGCAGTACCAAAAAGATTCCCCACTTTAGAGAAAGAGCCTTTTAACATGGCTCCTCTAACACGTACAACAAAGATTCACCTTCCAAAAAGGCAACTATAGCACTACAAAGTGGTCCCATTATTTTGTTGTTTTTTGTTTTTGTTTTCTTGAGACAGAGTCTCAGAATGCCGTGGCGTCAGCCTAGCTCACAGCAACCTGAAACTCCTCGGCTCAAGAGATCCTCCTGCCTCAGCCTCCCAAGTAGCTGGGACTATAGATACTCGCCACCATACCCAGCTAATTTTTCTATTTTTAGTAGAGATGGGGGTCTCAATCTTGCTCAGGCAGGTCTTGAACCCCTGACCTCAAGTGATCCTCCCGCCTAGACCTCCCAGAGTGCTGGGATTACAGCCATGAGCCACCGCGCCCAACCCCATTATTTTGGTTCTTTGAATCTTCAATTAAAGAGGAACCTGAATCCTCCAAATGGTACATCTTTGCCAGCCGATGGCATAGCCCTACACACGTGTACACTAGTTAACAAGCCCATTGTCAATGCCAGGCTCAGCACACTCATGCACCTGCCTATACTGCACACGGCATCTGCCGTCCAGCCAAGGGCACCTCTTTCCTAAAAGAAGAGATTCCTCCCAGGTAGGTCATGTGGCTCGTTTCTGGAACTGATATGAGCCTCAAGTGTGGCCTCGTGACACACTTTGAAGCTCCCTGAGTGCTAGTCCCAGCGGTAACAGATTGAAGCCCTCTACGACAGGGTCTCTGTTCAGTTCCCCTCCCAGCCATCCTCAAGTTCAGACCACGTGAAAGGATTTTTATGCACAAACGCCGCGCCATTCCCCTGTACACCAGCTGGATGGGAGAGGCTCAAGATGAATGCCCAGGGCTGCTCCAAGGGCGCACACGGTGATCCCGGAACCTCCGTGTAAGGACCTGACAGAGCAGGGGTTCTCCACCTTGGCTGGTATCGCAGTCCCGAGGTGGGACTATTAAGTTAATTAAGCTCATTAGGGTAATTAATTAGCTGGTCTGGAGTGGGCCAGGTGGTTGTTTCCAGAGCTCCCAGGTGACTCCAGGCTGGGGAGGAGGAGCCCCCGCTCAGCAGGAGTCTAAGCTGCAGCTCCAAGTGCACCAGGCGGCAGCATCGCCATCACCTGGGCCCCGCCAGGCCTAATGAACCGGAAACTCTGCGGGGGGCATGGGGGCAGCAATCTGTTTGCAACAGCCCTCCAGATGATCCTGACATCTGATAAAACTACAGCATCTCTGGGCGAAAAAGCTCAAGGATGGAGCGTTTACTTTCAACGCTGCCCAATTTTCCAAACGAGAAGCTGCATTAACGGAAGCGCAGGGGGGAGAGAGCATTTTTTATTCCACCTACTAGGTGCCAGGCACTGCGCCAGAGAAGCACACAGACAGGGTTCCTACCCCCCGGAACATGCAATCTACCAGAAACACGGCAGGAAAGCAATTCAAGTGTTATTGTTTTCTGTTTCCAATTGTTTTCAGTGAACTACACTCGCAACTTAGGTAGTCCGGGAAAAGAAAAGGGAAGAAGGAATGAAGACCATAAGGAAAAACTAATGATGGATTTGATCAGCAAAACCAAAATCTTTTTGCCCAATAAAATAAGTTTCTTGACCAATATGATCAAGAAAAAAGATCTCACTGGCTGGGCGCGGTGGCTACGCCTATATCCCAGCACCCTGGGAGGCCGAGGCAGGGAGTTCCAGTCAAGCCTGGGCAACACAGCGAGACCTCGTCTTTGTGAAAAAGCCAAAAAGAAAAAAAAAAAAAAAAGCCGAGCATAGTGACATGTGCCTGTAGTTCCAGCTACTGGGGAGGCTGAGGCAGGAGGATCACTTAAACCCAGGAGTTTGGGGTTGCTGTGAGCTATGATGACGCCACTGCACTCCAGCCTGGGCAACAGAGCAAGACCCTGTCTTAAAAAAAAAAAAAGAAGATTCAAGAAGTTGGGAAGTGCTAGAACATCTAAAGAGACACTGGCCCACCTCCTAACACAAACACCATGGTGAGCAGCACTGCAGGACAGGCCACCAAATCTCCTGAACTAGAACATCCCTTCTACATAAACCACTACAGAAGGCAGAAAAGGACAGAAAATCCACAGACTAAAAAGATTACAGAGTGCTATTACTACACTAACACACTAAAGGGAGGGGGAGAAAAATCACATGATCATCTTGAGGCTTTAAACAAAATGCAACACCCTTTCTGCCCAAAACGCACAGGCTGTTTTCTACTGCTCCTTCCACCCCACATTGCTGCAGAGGTGGCTGCAGAAAGCCATGAGGTGGACCCTCCGGGAGCCTGCAGCGGTGGCACCCCCGCCCTGCCAGCACTGACACCGCAGCCCGGGGTGGCCCTCCTCGGGTCGGATGCTAACGCACACCTGCCCAGAACCTCCGGCAGGCAAGTGAGGACACCAGAAATGGACTTTCCTGGCACCAAACCCTTCTGGGCTTCTGCGTGTCCCACCTCCCCCTCCTTCCCAGACTTCTAGGAGGAGCAGGAGAGAGCGGGATGGATGCATCCCGGAGAGGAGATCCCGCCTTCCAGACCAGCGCCTGGCCAGCTCACGCCGGCCTGGGAAACCTCCTCGCCCCGTTCTCAGCACCCAGACGTGCCCTCAGGAAGCCAGAGCAGCTCTTCCCTGAAGGACGCTGCATCCCACTTCCCAAGCACATGCACAACGGTTCCCCGGAATTACTTATGTCCCAGGAGAGCCAGTCCTAGTTGGGACAAGGTAAACTTGTCACTCCATTTATTTCTGAGACTGTCTGTATGCAAATATCAAAGTAATAGATTCAATCTTACCCCTTACTCCTCTGGCACCTGGCTCCTTCCAGTCTAAGTCACCCTTTGCAAAGCGGGTCCCAACACTCCAGGATGCCTAAGCTGCCTCACCCACCCGTAAAGGGGCCTTTCCAGACCTTTGCTGTAGTGAACATACAAACCACAAACGGCATGTCTATACGGGCGCCCTCTCTGTGCCCAGGATCCTAAGATGGACTGAGACTCCTTGGTGTCGCTGGGAAGAAAATCATTGCCTGTAAAAATACCCACCATTCACCAAGTGCTTACTATGTGCCAGGCGCCACTGTAAGCTCATTAGAGGCCCTCGCTCGTCTGACCTTCACGGGCCTAAGAGAGGAGAATATTATTAGCTCCATATCCCTGATGAGACAGGAACCGGGTAGGTAATTTGCCCTAAGCCTGGAAACCAGCCAGTGGCACGACTGGAACTGCAGTCCGGTCAGCCTGGCTTGGGCGCTGGCTCCACCGAGACTAGCGCCGTGCGTGGGAGAGGACACCAGAATGACAGAGTAGAATCAGGCGCTGAGACACCCGTACAGACCAAATAAAGCATCTCGGGGCACCAGCCCAGCACTCGAGGTGGCAGCAAACTCAGGGTGAAAGGACCCAGCCTGCCAGGGATCGGGGGCTCCAATGGCACAGAGGTGACCCCAGTCACACTGACAGTGACCAGACTGCAGAGACAAGTGTTTCAGAATCAGAGGTCTGGGCCCTAATACCATGAAAAGGCTCAGAGGTCCCAGGACAAGGCTGAAGTTTTCCTGGTGCAGAAGCCACGGGCAAGACCTCTGAGCATCCGAAACTGGCTGTCAGCCCGGCCCTGCCCCGGAGCTGCTCGGGAACTGCTTTCATGTCGCAGTGAAACAAACACACCTATGATCGCGCCTCTGACCTGAATACGGTGCTTAGCAACCAATCAAGCGTTGAAACCCACAGCCAGTGTTGAATCATACGGACAGCCACCCACCGAGAGAAGAGCTGCTGTCCTATTTACAAACACACACGCACACACACATGCACACACACACACATGCACACACAGCCACCTGAAAATGCTTTAGGAGGACGGGGGCTGCAGGCTGGGCCCTCAGGCGTGTGGATGTCAGAGGGTTGCCTCCCCTAACATCTTTGAAAATGCCAAAGGCTCAAAGGTAAACAGTGAAACAAAGAAAAATCCAACAAGCTCGAAAAACCTGACCTGGAGACCCAGGATGAGGCTGGAAGGCTGGAACCCCAAGGACACAGCACTTCCCCTGCCTGGCGATGCCCTCGGAGCCCACATGAGTCGGTAAGACAAGCTGAGACTCCCGGGCAGCCAGCAGGGGTGGGGGGCAGGGACAGGGCAGGAGTAAAGCACAGGGTGGTGACGGAAGCCAGAAACTCTTCCCCCAGCATCGCCAAGGAGACAATGCCCCAGCCCTCCCTGCACAGCCCACCAGTGTGTGGCAGCACAACAGAGAGGGTCCCGTGGGCACCCAGCCTGGCCAGGCGAGCAGAGGTAACTACGCTGTCTGAGGGCAGGTGCATCCACCTGTCAGGAGGCCCCGCCCCCGTACCTGTAAAACACCTGCTTAATAACCCTCCGGGCAGGAGGCACAGGTTCCAGCGCTAACTTCGGAGCCCACAGCAACTGGCCCCATCGTAAAGAGATCTGTCCCATGTCCTCATTCAGCTCACAGGCACCAGGTGTCCGTATGAGCGGGCTCTGTGCCACGTGTCAGCCACACGGCCTCCCACGCGGGATGAGCAGCAGAACTGCGGGTAACGCCCGCCATGAAGTCACCAAGCGCTGATGCGCTCCCTTCAAACGTGTAATGCCAGATCTCACACACACGTCCATCTCCGGCAGGCCGGAGAGAGGACTCTACACCTCGGTCACCAGCCTTAGCAGGAAGGCGTTTGGCCTCGTCATTTTCTGACCCAGAGACACAGCCCACAGCGCCTGGCAAGATTCTCTTCCCGGAGGCGGCTGAAGCCAGCGGGTGACAGAGCCATGCTGCCATCTAGTGCACAAGTCGGTGGCCAGCACCCCGTGCTCCGGAGCAGCTCCCAAGACCCCTGGCCCAGCCCAAAGCCCAAAGGAACTTCCCGAGGACGGTGTCCCCCGCAGGGCCACACGCCAGCACTGGGTCCTCCCAAGACAGGCAGAACCTGCTGGACTGCAGCCGGCCGGGAGTGGCATTTGCACAGGACGATGGCCCAGCCAGCCTGGGTGCGGCCGTGAGAACAGGCTACAGGCTGGCAGCTGCTGCCGAGGGGAGGTGTCCCCTTCCCCCACCCCCGGGCTTCAGATGCCACCAAAGGCCAGTGCCAGGAGCTCTGCTGTCCCGTGGGAGGCCGTGACCACCCTCCCAGAGCACACACCCACGGAGCACGGTCCGAAGGAGGGAAGGAAACAGCAGAAATCGGTGCGAGGAGGTCCGCGGGGAACTTCTGTGAGCAACAGCATCAGCACAAATCTGGAAAGCCGTCCTCAGAGGATGAACATTTAGGAAACCCCACGTGGTCACTAAGTCACAGGTGAGGAAGACAAGGCCTAACGACACTGACCCCTGCACACACCACCCGCCAAGGTCACCCATGACCACAGCGGGGACATTAGGACCACTTGAAAAGAAGGAAGAACCAGTTTGCCTTTAAATTTAAAATCAAGATGCGGCTCCTTCTGGTCTTTCTCTCCCTTATTCCCGTCCCCGGCCAGGGCGACGGG
The DNA here is from genome assembly GCA_028533085.1 of Varecia variegata. Taxonomy (NCBI): domain Eukaryota; kingdom Metazoa; phylum Chordata; class Mammalia; order Primates; family Lemuridae; genus Varecia; species Varecia variegata. Next base: position 2,896,030 of record CM052452.1, read on the forward strand.
AGGTCGTCGTGATGCTGCCGCACAGCTCCCCAGGAACTCCACTCTCGGCTGCCCCTGCCCAGGACACGCCCGGGCACAGTCCCCTCCTCCGCTAGGGACCCAGACTCACGTTCACACCGAAGTCCGGAGATGTGGAGCTCCAGATGGCGCCGATGCTCGCTGCGGCCAGCATGGCTTCCACCGCGTGCTCGCTGTTGGGCAGATAACCTGCGGGAAGGACACAGAAAGCCTCGGGCTCAGGGTGTGCTGGGGGCAGCAACTTCCAGGGATTCCTCTGAGAGCCTGGGCCAGAGTCAGAGCGGGGCAGGGAGGCTGGCTTGACCTGCCCAAGGATCACAGCCACCCCACCCACTCACCCAAATCACCTGCCACCAGCCTGTCCACTCCCCACCGCCCCCAACCCCAGTCCATTCTCTATGTTCTAATCCAGCTCCATCCTCTGGCCTCTGCTCTCCTTGCTCTATGGGACCTGGTCACAACAGCCTCCTCTCAGTTCTGCAGTTGCTCTAAGCTCCTCCTGCCGCAGGGCCTTTGCACTGGCTGTCTGCCCTCCCCCAACCCTCTTCCACACACACCAGCCTTCTGCACTCCACATACGCTCAGCTCCTAACTAACCAAACTTCCACAGGGAGGCCTTCTCCACAGCCATCTCACTCCTCCCCTTGCCCCTTCCCCATGAGTTCATGTCCCCTACTAGTCACCTGCAAAACACACCGTATTTCTCCCTTGCCAAACTCACCATAACTGCAAATGAATAATCACCAGGGTAACTGGGGGTTTAATATCTGGTTCTCACATGGGGGGTTGGGACTTTGCCTGTCTTGTTCTTTTACTTCATTTGTGTCCTGTCAAGGCCCTCAGATATTTGCTGGCTGGTGGACAGATGCATGGAGGATGGATGGATGGATGGATGGACGAACGGATGGATGGGTGGATGGAGAGGAGGAAGAGGGAATGAAGAACACAGCAGTGCAGTCAAGAGCCACAGACCAGCCCAGAAGGGCAGAGGAGGTGCCCAGGCCCTCCATCCACTGGCTTTCATGACAACAGAGGCAAAGAACACTTATGGCCGGGAGATGATGCTCAATTAAGCAGATCACTGTAAACACCCCCATTGCAATGAACTTGAGTTCCTTGGGGCAAAGAACAGGGGCATTTATAAGTCTTCAGATTTTTTCCAGAAGTCAAGGTGAAAGGAAAACCGTAAGAAAAACATCTAATGTGTTTTCAGGAGGAAATCATTACTCGCTACCTGAGGGAACAAAAAGGGGGCCAAGGGAGGGAGAGTGACCCGGACCTCAGGCCTCATAGTCAGCATCAGCCGACTCCAGTCCTGGCTACTTCTGAAACAACAGTCCCCAAACAGGGCCACAGCCCAAGTGTCTGGCGGGTCCTGCTCCCCACTTCCTACCTTCTTTGGGTCCTATACACCTTCCTTCCCTTGCTTTGGGGTGTGAGGGGGAAGGGTACTCAGAACAGACAAAGCCTCGGGAAGCTCTAGGCAGAGCAGGTGACAGTGGACAAGGCCGTTGGGACCAGTCCAGGGCGCCAGCCCCACCTCCTGCCCACAGAGCTCCTGTCACCCCTGCAGACACCTCCTTCTCACTAGCCCCCAGGCCTTTGCACAGCTGTCTCTGCTGCCTGGACTGCCCTTCCCTCTCCCACCTCACTGCAGGGCTAACTCCTAAATATGCCTTCATTAATCCAGCCAACTAATCTCGACTGCACACCCTTGATGTTCTTGGAATTGTTTTAGGCTCTAGGACAAAGCAGGGAATAAAACAAAGAAAATTCCTGCCTTTGCAGAACAGGGAACTCTTCCAACAGTTTCCTGGGAACAGTCGAAGTCCTACAAGGTTTTACATAATATAATACGGCTCTGCCTCATTCAAAGGTCATCTCCACCTTCAGAGTCATTCATTCTGCCTTGGTCTCCCCGCCCCAAACCATCGCAAGCACCAGAAACACTCACCGACGACCCGATCCCCTTTCTTCACACCCATCTTCCTCATTGCTGCAGCAAACAAGGCCACCCGCTGCCTCAACTCTTCAAAAGTCACCTTCACAATCTCCTCTTTGCCTTCCCCTGGGAAGAAAGAAAAACGACAAGTCGTACACAGACCATCCCAAGACGACAGGTTTCAAATCACAGACACCAAATGAAAAATCTCAGTGGTTTCAGCGCAGGTTACTAACCTGTGCCAGGGGGAAACATCACATAGATGCAGGGACGTGAGACAAGATACCGGTCAACTCAACTTTATGGAAAAGAAAGGCTGCATGAAAATCAGCCTTTGAAATGCACTAACAACATCTGCCATTTAAAAATTTCCTACTGGGGCTGGGTGCAGTGGCTCACGCCTGTAATCCCAGCACTCTGGGAGGCGGAGGCAGGAGGACCCTTTGCGCCCAGGAGTTCGAGGCTGCAGTGAGCTGTGATCACACCTCTGGGCAACAATGGGAGACCCTGTCTCTTAAAAAAAAAAAAAAAGATTTTCTATTGGGAATGCTTTTATTAAGTGAAGAATCCTTTGACTTAGGTTGTGGGTATTTTTTTTTTTGAAATAATTATAGATTCACAGGAAGTTGCAAAGATAGCACAAAGGTTCCAGGTTCCCTCCACCCGGCTTCCACAGCGGTTACAACAGCGAAGCCAGGAAACACCATGGAAACGCGTGTCTCCTACCCAGGTGTGCCCAAGGCCAGCGTCTGAAGGTTCACCTGGACGTGCTGTGGGCACACCTCATTTGACACAACTGGCACACTCCTGACTGTAAACCGAGTCCTATTCTGAAACACAGTGAGGGAACTCCCTCTACTTGAAGAATCTGAAGAAGTCCTGGAGGGAATGTCCTCATTCATCCACTTTTATGAAGCTGGGACTTAATACCATGGTCTTGCTAAAAGCATGGCACCACTTGAGGACAGCTCCACAAGCCCCAAAATGTTACACACGAGCGTCCCTGCCACAGGTCAGAGGGGTGACCCTGGGGGACCCAGAGGCGGAGCCTGGGCAGCCTCCTGCGTCAGACTCTGCTTTCCCACGATGCTATCCCTGGGCTCCCCAGCGCTGCCGGCCTCCCCGACTGTCCTCACACCCCCGCTTGCTCTCCCTCGCCTGGGCCCCCCTCCCTGCACCTCTGCATGACTCACTTGCACTTATTCAAGCTCCTGCTGCAATCTCACCTCCTCCAAACAGGCTTCCCCGGTGGCCCCACCTAAAGCAGCTCTGCGCCCCACCCCTCATCTCTTTCCCATTACGGTGCTTTATCTGTTCTTCCGAGTGCTAAGAGCCATCTGGAATATTATTGTAGATGTTTTCTTACTTACTGTTGTCCCCCACCCCCCAAACGTCACCCTCCCGAGAGCAGGGAGCTGTCTGTCCCATTCGACACTGTGTCCCCAGCACCCTGCACAGGGGAGGCAGCTAATGCAGATTGGAGGAATAAGTGAATGGACAGAAGGATGTGTGGCAATGCACATGTCCCCTCAGCAAGAGACAGAGCACTAGCGTAACATGCCAGGCCACTCGTCCACTCAGCCTTAACTATATCAAAGCTAAGAATCAAGGAAAAGAGTAAAATGATCCTAAACAGCCCAACTACTACATAAAGATGACGCTCCATTGTTCTTAAGCAGGGATGAGCATCAGAAGCATCTGCGGGCTTTAAAAATTCATGCGAGCCTGGGTCCCATGCCTGGGGGACGTGTTCCAGCAAATCGCAGTGGGAACTGGGAAGTCACGATTTTAAAAGCTGCAGAGGGGCTCTTGGTTCTTCCCGAGATGGCAGGGAAGCCCTTGGCTCAGGAGCTGGGCAGACTGGCGGGGCCACTCGGGGCCCGTCTCAGTGGTTTGGCTCCTCATGCTTATCTAGTGAGACAGTGAAGTAGAAATTCATTTTTTTTTTTTTTTTTTTTTTTTTTTTAGAGACAGGATCTCGCTCTTGCTCAGGCTGGTCTCGAACTCCTGACCTCGAGCAATCCACCCGCCTCGGCCTCCCAGAGTGCTAGGATTACAGGCGTGAGCCACCGCGCCCGGCCTAGAAATTCATTTTTTGATGAGTATTTTGTACCACAGTGAATTAGACATTCTCTAGGCTTCTAATCGACATTGCCAACTCTGAGACTCGTGTGGGCACTTAATTACGTGACTACTTTAGGCTGTCACCTGTTTCAATGTATGTTGGCCTAGTATCCATGACTACATTTTAATATCCTGGAGGCAGAACAAGACTTCAGCTTATTTTTCAGCCTTATCCTGCAAGATGTCCTACACAAAATAAGTGTTTTATTAACTCTCGCTTTTAGTACAATTAAACTTTTAGTACAATTTTTAAAATATCAAAAATAAAAACAAATAAAAGCCACACGGGGATTTTAGATGTGTAACATAGAGTGAGAATTATGCAAATTTCCTCTGTGCCAAGGACTGTGCTGAGCTACCTGTAAATAGGCACAGACACACTCCCTTAATCCCTGCAATAACCCTGAAGCAGGTATCATCATCCTTCCCATTTTACAGATGCAGAAACAGACCCAGAGAGGCTGAGTGACCTACCCAAGGTCACACAGCTACTGAGTGTGTGGACCTGGGACTTGAACCCTCGAATCCTCACGTAGGCCCATTGCCTCCTATCTGAGGCACCAGCATACTTGTACAAGCACAATGACCTGACTTCCCACAGCACTGCTGATTAAATATAGTGACTTGCGGTGAAGACGAGGGCTGCTAGAGGCAAGGACGCTGGCACCTGCGAGGAGTGGCAGCAGGCAGCAAGGTCAGGACAGAAACACCACAAAAACCTGGACGTGACGGCAGAGCACATAGCCTTCTGGGGGCCTTTGTCAAAGTTTAAGGACAACCTCACACCTCCACAGCTCGAGAGCATTAGATTTTGGCACCGTCCAAAAAACAGAAGCCTTTTTTTTTTTTTTTTTTTTTGAGATGGAGTCTCACTCTGTTGCCTGGGCTAGAGTGCCGTGACATCTGTCTAGCTCACAGCAACCTCAAACTCCTGGGCTCAAGCAATCCTCCTGCCTCAACCTTCCCAGTAGCTGGGGCTAATTTTTCTATTTTTAGTAGACAGGGTCTCGCTCTTGCTCAGGCTGGTCTTGAACCCCTGAGCTCAGGGCTTCTCCCACCTCGGCCTTCCAGAGTGCTAGGGTTATAGGCGTGAGCCACAGTGTCTGGCCTAGAAGTCTTGAGTCATGAAAACAAAAGGCTCCATGATGTTCCATCTCCTCTAGTTAAACATATTTCCCCACAATTTTATAAAACACATTGTATCTAAAATGGATAAAATGTTACTATGCTACTCAAAGGGGAAAATGCACTTATGTGAAATACCTCAAATTCTAACAATACTAGATATATCCAATGTTACCTTTCACAAATACTCAACTGTATCAAAAGACTAATTTAATTAGGGGGCTAACCACAATATCGCCTTATTAAGAAAACTCCTAGTTTATTTAGAATATGTCATTCATTACAATTCTTCCAGAGACTGGTTAGTACATAAATTAGAATATTCTTTAAACTTTATTTTAAAAGGAGAAGCCAATGGGAAGCGATTCTAGCCATAGTTCCATTACTAACTCTCCAAGTGACTCAAGCTATTTATGTAATATTGGGTGTCTCCATTTCTCCCGTAAAACACAAACACAAAACTGGCCCTATTTCTCCCCGGGAAAAATACAGTCAAGGTAAGTCTTAATTATGTCAGACAGGTGCCAAGATATTGTTTGCAAATCCTGTACTGTGGTTTCTGCATGCCTTGGAGCCTCCCCAAACAGGTGGCACTGCATGTGTGCACCACCTAGAACATCAATGTGTCATCAGGACTCACTTGCAACATAAAGGGCAACTTTGTCATTCTCCTTGTGCCGCAGGAGGTTTTCTGCGTAGTTGAGACGACTGCCTTTGAACCACTCAGGGACGTCTGCGATTCCTTTCGACGTGTCCACGACCTATAGGGAACAACAGCAAACGAAGATACGCACGTACATGAGATCTTCGTCACACATAAATAAAAGTGAGTCTGCCGCCCAGGAAGCCAGCTAACTCATTGGCCCAAACCATTATTAAATCATTTTACAGACTGAACTTTGAACTAGCTAGCCTAAGGGCTTGAAACTGAAAATGGAAATATGAATAAATGCCAAGGGAAAACGACCGGCTCCTGTAAGGTCCTCTTTCAACAAATATTTACTAAGCACCTACTTCATGAGAGATTCTGAAGACAAAGGAGACATTTGCTCAACGTGCTGGGCTCTGACCAGACACTTGAAGCGAGGAGATCGCCTGCCAGACACCACCTGCCCCTCCTCCAGATTTTCTGGAAGTTTGACCCTGCTTACTTCCTCGGGGTGCTGGAACCTTGATTTTTATTCTCAAAGTGCCGACAGATCAACCTTTCAGAATGGTTTTCCCCAAAATGACAATAAATTATACTTTGAATAACAGGATTCCCTTTCCCCGGATATTTATTGATTTACAGTGTAAGGAGTTGGAAATGTTCCCTAAAATGCAGGTTAAAAAAATAACAAAACTACTGATAGTTTAAAAAACAAGAATGTAATTGTACTTAATACCACTGAACTGTACACTTCAAAAAGATTAAGATGGTAAATTTTATATTATGTGTATTTTACCATAATTAAACATTTTATTTAAAAAATCTACTACTAAGCGTCCTACTACTTAGTGCTTAGGATCACTCGAGTTCCCAGGACAGGGTCTGGGGTCTACACGCAACAGAGGATCCACAGACTGCAAGGTCTCGATGGGGTCCATGATAAGTTAGTGCCAATTCTCTAGGACAATGACTTATTCCTGTCAACGTGAGGTTGCAAAAGGAGATATGATTCAGTATTCCCCAAAATTAACATTTTGCTTTGAAACACAGCCACAGAAAAAGATAACACACATGGAAAACCTCTCCTTACCTCATCATACATTCTCGAGAAGACAATTCCGCTGAATTTCCAGAACTCTGCCCAGAAGTCTGAATATGACTCAACTGACCAATGGTACAAGTCATCGTAATTCTCTAAAAATAAAATAAAATGGCACACAGCTCAGACAGACGTCAGAAGGGAAGTCTTAGCAGTTCAATCGTATTATGGACACACCTAAGGAGTGGCAGAGACGTCTGAGCAGTTCAAAAACATGGATGAGGAACGGTCTGGTGGGAAGGAGAGCTTGATTTTTGTTGATGCAAACCCACCACCACTGGGCCCCAAAAGGCACAAAAGCATCGAGGCAGTGATTTCACGTCTTAACCACTAAGAACATGGACTCTGGGGCCAGGCGCAGTGGCTCACGCCTGTAATCCTAGCACTGTGGGAGGCCGAGGTGGGAGGATCGCTTGAGGTCAAGAGTTTGAGGTTGCTGCGAGCTAGGCTGACGCCACAGCACTCACTCTAGCCCAGGCAACAAAGTGAGACTCTGTATGTCTGTATGCATTTATGTATAAATAAATAAATAAGCAGACTAACTTGCTGCTCTATCTCCGCATGGGGAGCATTCTCTCCCAACTCCACTGAGCCATCAGAGAACAGGGACTGAGCCTTCCATTTGTGGGCAAACTCTATCCCAGCTGTGTGCACACAGAGTAGACTTGCAGCTTGTGGTAGACACTTGGCACAGTCCTCCAACAGAGCATGTTCTTTGAAGCTGGTGCCACCTCCCTGCTCCCTAATTACAGAGGGCTGGTACATTCAGCGTGTCCCCCTGAAGCCTTGCGAAAGAGACCTGGAATCCCACGCTCACGTGCCGGGCTGGAGCCGCAGGCTGCACCTGAGGAGGGCTGCATCAGACCACCCCTGAGCCCTGCGTGGGTGTGCAGGGAAGCCTCAGGTGAGTTTGGCTGGAAGCAGCGACAGGAACAAACCGACCTATGGCTCTGGTAGTGGAAGAGTATATGCAATGCCACAGGCCCCTGCACCTCCTGAAATGCAGGCATAGAAAACTCCCGTCAACCTTTGGGAAGATGGGCTCACAGAGGGGTGGGCAGGGTGGGGAACACCCCTCCCTCCCTGCACCCTCCAGGGCTGGAGCAAGGCTGATGGGGCACGTGAGGATGTGTGTCTTGCCCTCTGTGCACATCCAGTCAATACTGTATACCGGCTACAAGCAAGCCACTGTCGGGGACACACAGGGTACAAGTCCACAGGTGCTGTCTTCAAGCAGTAAGAATGCTCACAAATACACAAAAAGGCAAGGCAGGAAAGCCTGAATTACATACACTTGGCAAGCAGAGGAAAAGGGAAAATATTCAAAGAGAATAATCAAACAGAAGGTAGCATTTGAGTTGGATCTTAAAGCAAAGCCCAAAACCTCCAGGGCCAGGCACGTGAAAGGGGGAAGCAGGTGGAAGTTCACTATCAGGAGTGGTAAGAGGGGGAAAGGACAACAAGTGAGCTCTAAACACCGCCCCAAACCCCCGCCGATTGCTGCCACATGGGAACACTGCCAGCGTTACAGGCCTTGGTGTTTTTAGAAGTTGGAAAGCTTCCTTTTCCTGTGCGGCCTCCCGACTTGTAAACACAGGCAACTCAACAGTGTGCCTGCAGATCAAACCCGGCCCCAGGGGCCCCCAGTCTGAGAGCCTTGAAGGAGGGAGAGGAGTTCAGCAGGCAGAGCTTGGGGGCTACCAGGGCTCGCTCGTGTTCCCTCAGCAACATGTGCAGGTGCAGAGCTGAGCACTGGGCCTGACCAGCTCATGTCACCCTCACACCCACCCAACGACACAAGTCCTCTTATTATGCCCATTTTACAGAAGAAGAAACTGAGGCATGGGGAGATTGGATGACGTCCTCCTGATCACACAGGTAGTAAGCGGTGGAGCCGGTGCAACATCCAGGCAGTCAGATTACAGATCCCTTCTCTTCACCACCTCCCATGGAGGAAGGAGGTTTCACCCACCGCACAGGGCCGCCCTTGTGGGAAATTATTTTGGGACGTCAGGGCGAGACAAGCACCAGGAGATCAGTATTACATTATTGCTGGCAGAGGAAACAGATGGCATCAAGGCAAGGTGACACAGAAGAATGTAAACCCACAACCCAGCCCCCTGGTTCTTCCTGGGGATCAAGGCTCTTCTTCCCACATCCAGCACGATTTATCAACTAGCCTGGGAGTAACAAGACACACCCCAAGTGAGAGGGAGCGGGGAGACTCGCACAAGCTCCACTGTGCTGTGGAGGCCTGGAAGCTGCCAGGTGGCAGTGTGCAACTCCGTGGTCAACAAGGAACCATTGAAAACACCTGAGCCAAGGAGTGACAAAGCCAGAGCTGGGCTCCAACATTACTCTGGCAAGGCAAGCAGGGTGCACTGGAGGTGGCAGGGCAGGAAAGCAGGAAGTGAAAAACCAACCACTGTTGGGAGAGGAGGGAAGGAGCCCCAGAACCCTGGCATGGGGCTGGAAAGGGAGGAGGCAGGAAAGCCGTGTCACCGAGGCAGGTTCCCATTGCAGGCCAGATGACTTGGGTCTCCATTTGTGTGGGAATGACCAAGGACAGTGATGCCACCAATAGAAACAAGGGGGTCCCTGCAGCCAGCTGAGAGGTAAGAAGCGGGGAAGGCAGCTGTGATGAGTTGAAATCTCTGAGGAAGGCAGGGGAGGCGGCCTGGGGCAGGTGGGGCAGGTAGCCGCACAAGCCGGCTGGGGCTCAGGGAAGAGCACGTGGAATGCTCCTCGCCCAGAGAGGTGGTTTCTGAGGGCCAAGGCTGTGGCTGGAAGGAGGGTCCTTGGCCAGGTTCTGCTCAGGGGCTGGCCGTGTAAACACAATGGGAAGGGCTCCCACCTGACCACCCCTCCAGGCGCTGGCCTCGGGCAGAAGCAGCGTGGGGTGAGCACAAGGTACTGTGAACTGCCAAGGGACCCCCACAAGTCAGCAAGGCCCTGTGTCCTGGAGGAAGCCCCCACTGGCTGGAGGCCAGGACAGTAGGGAGCCCCTTACAAGTAGGAAAGCCCAGCACGGGACCTCACAGCCAACAGTAGGGCTGCCACCCCCAGAGGGGTGACCCTCCCAGGGAGAGGGCGACCCCCACATGCAACGGAGATGCTGCAGTCAGGAGATGCTGCATAGGGGTGACACCCCCCACAGACAGGCGGGCAAAACCCCAGTGAGAAGGTCCCCCATGTCAAGTGCCTGCCCCAACCCCAGCAGCAGAAACGGGACATCAGGAGACCCTAAAACTAGGAGGGTCCTGGCAGCGACGCCCGGGAGGAGGGACCCTCCCGTCCCCAGGAAGGTCACCCCGCCCCGACAGGTGGCCCCGGCCGCGCGCCCCGCGCTCACCCAGTGCCCGGCCACTGGCGGTGCCCACGGCCGCCCGGAAGCGGTCCATCTGCGTGCGCTTCTTGCTGTCCGGCCTCCACATCACCTGGCACTCCATGATCTCCTCCTGCACGGCCCGCGTCTCCTTGGACATGGCTGCGGCGAGGTCGGGGCCGCAGGCGGCTGCACGACAGCGCTCAGCGCGCGACTGAGCCGGAGCCCGCGCCGCCGCCTCCCGCGGGCCACCCGGCCGGCTCCGCCCCTCGCAGGCCCCGCCCCCGCCTCCTGTAACCCTCCGCCGCGCCGGCCTCGCAAAGGAGTGCTTGCCGCGCCGGGACTCGAACCCGCGGTCGGGGGCGGGACGGCCTGCGCAGGCGCGGTGGGCTTCGGCTCACCGACGTCACCTGGGGCCGAAGGTGGTTAAAGCAGCGTCGGCAGCCGGGCGTCAGGGGCCGTCGGCTCTTTAATGTATGTGTTCTTTCATTCGCTATTGGTTTGCTCTTCCTGCAGATATTTATTGAGCGCCTACGGTGCCGGGCACTTTGTGGACACAGCAGTGAACAAAGCAAAATTCTTGCCCTTCTGTTAACATATGGGAGGGGGAAAAGTAGGGGGGGAGCAGACAACAAATAATAAATGCATCGTATATATACATATATCAATAATAATGCTATACATTAATACATAGTTACCAGTATCAAAATATACATTGCAGAGGAATATATTTAGTATATAATTTTGCAGGTATCTAAGCAGAAATAAAATATTGGTATAATAAAAGGTATTCAGCCTGGGCAACATGGCAAGACCCCATTTCTAAAAAAACAAAAAAGAAATTTTAATTAGCCTTGTGTGGTGATGTGCGCCTGTAGTCCCAGATACTCACGAGGCTGAGACGGGAGGATCTTTTGAGCCTAGGAGTTCAAGGCTGCAGTGAACTGTGATCATGCCACTGCACCCCAGCCTAGGCAGGAAAAAAAAAATCTAGAAAGTTGCCAGGCCAAATGCACTTACGCTTTTAACAGATGGCTGACCTCCGAGTTATTTCTGTGGATTTGCCCTGCCTCTCCCTCCAAGTGTGAGCCCACCTATATTTCTTTTGATTTTTCCCACCCTGGCACGTGTTCAGTTAGGCTTTCCCTGTTGCAGAGTTCTCAGTATCATACGGTAGGCCATTAACCAATACAGTAAATTCATGCAAACATACTGAGTTCTCTGGAATACATTGAAAGTTTCATGTAAAAGGCACAAGTATTTGGAAATAGCAAGGAGTTTTCCCAAAAAGGCCCAAACTGATGGTCTGGAAGAAGAATGGCACCCACAGCTGAGGTAGGAACCAGATATACCTGAGGATAGTCTACATGCTTTGGACAATAGGAATCTCCTTTTTCTCCTCTCTTCTCAAAGCGAGATATTTCTTTGTACACATAGAAACAAATGCCACAATGCTAAGAGGAAGCTGGAAAAAGCCAAACTATTTGTCTTATGGAAAGAGCTGGAAAAGAAAACCAGCATGGTGCACACTGATAGCTGCCTACTCGGTAAGATCACCACTGCCTTCCTTGCTAACAGAATCCCAACTTTGGAGTCTCTCCTGGAAGGACTGTGCCCAACCTCAGAATCTGTATCCTGACATATATTTTCATCATAGGCTTAAATGGACGTTAAAAACTCGAGTATTTTATAACAAGTAAGATGAGGATTGAGTGTAATTGGAATAAATATGCCATAATGTGAGTGAATAAATTTCTGTCTACCATATTGAGCAATGCACACCAAAACAGAAAGAAGTTACATTTTAAAATGCCCTTGTAGATGTTCTTCAGCATATCTTGAAAATTTAGAAGTACTGGAAAATACTCCAGTTACACTTAAAAGGATCACGTCAATACATTTCACTGCTCTGGTTGTTCTAAAATCACAGCATTTCAAACCAAGCCATACTTCACCCTGAGGAGAAATGTGTAAGCCAGAAAAAGACAAGACAGTGGCCCGTTGCTCATAAAAAGAGGGTTTCGTGCCAGTTGCTGTTCACACCTGCGGGCCGGTACCACAGTACAAATCGGGATGAGTTATGAGTAAGCCTCTTTTATGGGTAAGTCTGCGAAGGGCAATTGAGAAGACAGATGCTTTCTCTGGCATTTGTAAAGACCAAGTTCATAAGAGGTTGAGGGTCTGTAAATGAATTGCACTAAATGAATTTGCACTAAAAGAATTGCACTAAAAGAATTACCACATCCCTTGGTAAGTCCGCCTACTCCAAGAGCAAAAGGGCCCCAATTTAAAGACCCACAGGTCTAAGCCAATCACAATGCTCCTCTTTCTCCTTGGGTGGTGATTGGCCTGCAATAGGCATGTGACCAGGTTCAGACCAATGAGACGCAAGAAGAGTTTTATAGGTGCCTCAGCAAAACAGTTCCCTCCCGCTGCCTCGCGATTGAGGCTCTTTTGCGTGGAGCTGCGACAGATATTTTGTGGTCCTAAGAAACAAAGTCGAAGAAAGAAACAGGATGGTGGAACAGAAGGGGGAACAACAGATATTCTGTCGCCCTAAGAAACAAGCTCGAAAAAAGAAACAGGATGGTGGAACAGAAGGGGGAAAATCCTCAGTCCTCCCACTGAGCTGCCAAAGCAAGCCCCTGCTGGCCTAGCCCAGGGCTTCTGGTTGGGTAAACAATAAATATCCTGGCTTAAGCCACTGGGAGTTGAGTGTCATAGTGTGCTGCCAAAAGCATTCTAACTGAAGCAGTCATCAGAGGTCATTTCTCGTATGCTTTGCTGTGGAAGAAACTTGGAGACATTCATCACCCACGTGCCATGGCCCAGGCCAGCTGCTCTGAAGATACGAAACTAACGGTAAGAACTAGGGGGGGTCAGAGCCCCGTGCCAGGATCTGTCCATCACAGCTCCCGTGTCTCACTCAGGGTTCCCCAGGACAGAGGATGGAACAGGCGCCATGATTTTAAAATTAAACGGCTTCCATTAAAGGTCGCAGACAGCAAGTGGCTCCACAAGGTGAATTCTGCCTCAAGTGTGTTTTGTATGCTCCCATCGTTTTAAAAGTTGTTTTGACTGTCTTATTGACTTAATGCTTAAAAATTAGGAGATGTCACATTAAAATCTAGATTTTTGACTTTGGAAACTCAGACGTTCTGACAACATCAGACTCGTGTGGCAACAATTGACTGCAGCTGGGCAATGGCTTCCACTCCTTAGAGATGAGTCTGTACTCCTTACTATGCCCCATCAAGCCCACGTGTCCCGTCTACATCTTCTGAATTTCCACTTCAATCTCTTTTCATCCGAATTATCCAGTTTGGGAGCCTGAACATGTGTGAGCCAGACGATCACAGCCTGGGATTTACCGAACACCTGACTGAGAAGAGGCAAGGATGTGTTGGCCAGTCAGTCCTGCAGCCCAGGTGGGAGCCTTTCCTTGTTCTTCACTAATTACCCAACATTTTCTTAAAGGTGTTAAAACTAAGCAGTGACATTTAACAGTGAGAGAAGGTAAAGAGGAAGTTCTTTGCCATGTTTTCCCAAGAATCCTAACTTCTTGAATTGGCTTCAAACCAAAAAGAATATAAATTCATTCATTTATTTAACATGTATTTATATGTTGAGCATCTACTATGTACCAGGCACTCTTCTAGTGCTGGAGATATAAGAGCAATGAACAGGCTGGGCCCGGTGGCTCACGCCTGTAATCCTAGCACTCTGGGAGGCCAAGGCAGGAGGATCCCTTGAGGTCAGGAGTTCCAGACCAGCCTGAAAAAGAGTGAGACCCCATCTCTACTAAAAAAAAAAAAAAAAATAGAAAAAATTAGTTAGGTGTGGTGATGCACCCCTGTAGTCCCAGCTATTCAGGAGGCTGAGGCAGGAGGATGGCTTGAGCCACAGTGTTTGAGATTGCTGTAAACTAGGCTGACGCCATGGCACTCTAGCCTAGGTGACAGAGCAAGACTCTGTCTCAAAAAAAAAAAAAAAAAAAAGATGCAATGAACAAAACAGACAAATTCCTTGCACATGTGAAGCTGACATTAGAGTGGGCGAGGGAGATTATGTATATATAGTTTTATAAAAGCAGAGTAAGAGGAAAGAGTGTGCCAAGGGGATGGGGGAGGGTGTTTTAGAAACGTGGTCAGGGAGGGGCCTTTCTATTGAAGTAATATGAGCTGACATCTAAATGAAGTGACACATCCAGCCCAGTGCTGATCTTTGGCAAGAGCCTTCAGGGGGCATAGCAAGTGCAAAGGCTACGTATCCCCCTACTACCTTCATGAAATTTCTAAAGGCCTTGGGAGGCCAGGTGGTAAGGACTTTAGGTTTCAATCAAAGTGTGGTGAGACGCCATGTGGAAGGTTTTGAGTAGGGAAGTGATGTGACTTACATTTTGAAAGGAATATTCTGACTGCTGTGTGGTCATTGAGTGCAGTCAGATTTGGGGGTGATGGAGCACAAGTGGGGAGACCTGCTAAGAGATATTTCGAAAGTTCACATGGGATATCACAGCAAGTGGGCGATAGTTATCTATAGCTCTATATACCTACATACAAATATATCAATTTATTTTTATATAAATATAAATCTGTGAATAGCTATTAATACATATACATAGACCTACGTTGGAAGGTAGAAACAGCAGGATGTGCTGCTGGATTGGATGAGGACTACATGGAGGCCACACTAGATGAGAATGAGTTCTAGCCTCAACTTGCTTTTACCTGAGTTTAACCAAAGCAGTGATGAAGAGGGACCAGGACGGAGGCACAGAGGGGCACGAAGACACTGCACCACCATTGACAGCAGCTGCTGACACAGCCACCCCACCAGGCCAGGCCAGAAGAAAGGTAAAGGGGTGATTGCAACTGCAGACTCAGCCAGGTCCCGAGTTTATCCGGCTAAAGGGCTGTTGACTGGTTTCTTTTGCTGGTCACCACAGTGTGGTTGCATCAACCCTCCGGGTATGCCCAAGAGGCTGTGGAAAGCAGTGGGTGCCAGTTACTCGTGCCAGATGTGCCTGAGGCGACGTCTCAGAGTTCAGCTTCCCCGCCTCCTCTCCAGCTCCCAGGGGAGAGCAGAGAAAATGTGGCCACACACCCCAGCGTCCTCAACAGAAAGAGGGATACAGTCAACCAAGGGAATACTGTGCAGCAGGGAAATTAATGCTCTGCAGGTGCATCAGCGTGATGGATCTCGGCATGTTTAGCAAAAAAAAAAAAAAAAAAGGAGGAAGCTACAGAAGTGTACAAACTGTATGTTTCATTTTACAGAAAGGTCAAAAACAGGCAAACCCAAAAAAAATTCTTGTTAGGAATCTACACATATTAGAAAAACAGAGAGAAAAGCAAAGCAGTGCTTAACAGCATCCAGGGCACTGGTTCCTTCCAGAGGGAGAGGGAAATTGACGGAGGGATTCTCAGGGTGCTGGTCATGTCCTGTTCAGCTGGGTGGCAAGTCCATGCTGTGCACGTATTATTCTGCCTACTGTGCTTACACACTATGTTCAGTCTTTATGCTTCACACGTCTCACAGTTTAAAAAATAAATACAAGCAGGGCCCCAGAACTCCGATGATCATTATAACTATTTCACTTCACCAAGCCCAGGGTAAAAAATTGGAAACATACTGAAGTCCTTCAATGGGGGAATGGCCAATAAAGTATGTTATAATGCATACTGTGCAATATCGTACACATCAGCTAAAAATAAGACTTCTCAAAGAGGGTGTTGAGGGAGAGAAAGCAAATTGCGGAAGGCCATGACTAGGCTGATCCGGGGCACTGACTTCTCCATTGATGGCTCACAGTCAGTTACAGATCAAACTCCTCGTTCTGCACTTCCCTTTCTCGCTGCTTAAAAAAAGAAAAAATTAAATTAAAAAAGAGAATATGTACAGTTGCAGAAAGATACATAACAAGACACCATTGGTGTTTAAAAATGTCTTCGTTGGCATATATAATATATATTTTCTATACAATAACATACATGTGTAGAGAAAGAACTGGAAGGATATCGTAGTGGGTTGAGTGGTGGCCTCCTCCCAAAAGATACGTCCACCTGCAACCTGTGACTATGACCTTATTTGGACAAAGAGCATTACAGGTGTAACTCGGGCTCTTGACATGAGGAGATCATCCTGGATTACCCGGACCAGCCCTACTCTGATGGCAAGTGTCCTTATAAGAGACACAGAGGAGAAGGCCATGTGACACAGAGGCAGAGACTAGAGTGATGCAGCCACAAGCCAAGGAATGCCAAGAGCCAGCAGAAGCTGGAGGAGCAAGGAAGGATCCCCCAACACCCCCACCCCCAGAGCCCTGCTGACACCTTGATTTCCAACTTCTGCTCTGCAGAACTGAGAAGATACAATTTCTGTTGTTTTCACCCACCCAGTTTGTGGTCATTTGTTATGGCATCCCTAGGAAACTAGTACAGATATCCATTAAACTGCCCACAGTGATGGCCTCTGGGGAGGGAGGGTGGACCCAGGACTGGAGAGGTGCCAAGAGACTCTGTCATCTTGTCTGCCTTGTTCCCATTTTTTATAAGGAGAATGGACTCGGTTATTCCTTGCAGTGTTGAAATTTACTGTCTCTGTTTACCTGTTCATGATCTGAGTCCCTCCTAAAATGTCAGCTTCACGAGAGCAGGGATCTTGGTCAGTTTTGTTCAGCTCGTGCTGAGCACAGCCCAGCACAAAGTGGATGCTCTGTAAGGAGCGGATGAGTAATATGCAAGGTTCTCTGGCTGGGTGTTCCTCAACATACTGAACAGGAATCTGTTCATAAACTATGTTTTCTTATAGTCAAGAAAAAATTGGAAGACCATGTTCTTATTCATCAAATCAAGAAAACTAAGCCATAAAACACCATTTTTAGTAAATTGGACAATTCTGCCAATTCAGTGAATTGATTATTTGGCAAATTGGCTTTCAACAAATTGATTTTCAATGAATTGGCCCACTTCTCTTGGGATCACCTGACACAGACATTTGTCATTAGTTCAAATGTCACCCCCACAAAGGCCTGCCTTGGCAAGCCAACAACTGTTAAACACCCCCCGGCACTGTATTCTGGATCCTGTTTTGCTTCCTTCACAGTGCAAAGCTAAATCATCCTGATGATTAATTGGTTTACTTTTGTAATCTTCTGTCTCCCCCATTACAATGAAATTCCATGAAAATGGGGACCTTTCTCCTTGTGTTGACACATGGCAGACACACAGTAACTATTTGTTACATGAATGCCTTGTACTCTACAGCTCACAGATAATCTGCCACCGTAGACTCAAGACAAATACTTAGAGGGCACAAGCTACATTTCTGCTACTCTCTGTGTGACACCCTGTAATTCAACATCACCAACAACTAGGTAATAAACCATAAAAGGGTTTTAGGCAGTGCTAATCCTTATTAGCTAAGTGCTAATAGGGAAACAGAGGTATTCCCACAAGCACAGGCCTCATTGAATCCTAAAGAGACTTAACACCAGCCAGGAAGCCATCTGAAGCTTGCTGTGTTTTTTTCTCTCGCTTGTTTCCAACAGGGCAGGAAAAAATGACCAGATGAGTTGACTCTCCACCCTCTGGCTTGACCTGGCTTCTTTCTCCTCTTACGTAAGTTTTAAGTTCCCTCTTCAGAAGCCAGGCTTTCAGGGAAATGGGTCATGAAAAATATTCTACAAAGTCTCTAGCATATTAAGCGAGTACATATGGTGAAGGAAGTTGGATAGATGGTGTAACAAGATGCAAAGAGGTATTAACACACACACACACACACACACACACACACACGTGTGGACACACACATTTCCCTTTCCTTTTCTATGCTGTCTCCTATGCAGGACGTAAAAGGCCACAAGAACGCCGCTCCTTGTTTGGAAAGCTCCCCCACCACATTTTACAGCTTATGGCTACAATTCAAAGTAGCACCCAGATATTCCATCCTGTCACCCCGTTTTTCCCCATTGCACTTTTCATCATCTGAAATGAAGTCCTTCCTGTGCCTCTGACCAAAGTTCCATGACAGCAGGGTTCTTGTCCCTGTGGTTCCCTGGGGTTCTTCCCCAGTGCCCGGCACCAGCTGGGGCACAGAGCGGTAGCTCCAGAAACATCTACGGGAAGACAAGGTGCTGCGGGTGCAGAATTTGTAGGTCTCATCTATACTGGGATTTTTTTTTTTATTTCAAAGTATTACAGGAGTACAAATGTTTTTTGTTAGAAGGATCTCTTTTGTAATGCTTGAGTCAGGGTTGTAACAACACTCTGCCCATCACCCAGAGTGTTCATTGTGCCCGTTAGGTAGGTTTTTGCCCATGGAATACTACTCAGCCATGAAGAAGGGTGACTTGGTGCCTTTTTCAACAACATCTTCATGTAAATGGAAACCATTATCCTAAAGGAAGTATCTAAAGAATGGAGAAACACCACATGTACTCACTATTAAATTGGAACTAACTGATGAGCGCACATGTGCATAGAGGGAAGTATTACATATTGGGCATTTCTTTTGGACATTTTGGGCAATTTAAGTGTTTGGGTTTTTTTAGCTGTCTATTTCTTTATTTTCATGATTTGTTTGGTAAGTGCTCTTTTAAAATTTCTATTTACGTTATTTTATTTTACCTATTTTTGAGGCAGGGTCTGGCTCTGTCGCCCAGGCTGGAGTGCAGTGGTGTCATCATAGCTCATTGCAACCTCCAAGTCCTGGGCTCAAGCGATCCTCCTGCCTCAGCCTCCCAAAGTGCTGGGATTGCAGGCGCGCGCCACCGCAGCCGGCCTATTTTATTTCTTCTTTAGGATGTCCTGGGAGAGTCTGAATTTGTGGGACGGTTCCTTAGTAGTAGGGGAAGCCTCCTCTGGGCAAAGCTACTCGGCTCTGTTCGGTTCTCCTCTATTTGCCACAACCAGCGTCCTCTCGGCCTTCCCGAGGTCAACCCCGCCAGCCCAGTCCCGCCCGGTCTGGTCCCCGCCCGTCCCCTCCCTTTCCCTCTCGGGATGCCGGCGGCGGAGGGATCCGGGTTGCACGCACGCGCCACACGCAGCTCGCGCGCTGATTGGCCGGCTGAGGGCTGGCCCTACATCAGCCCAGGCCGCCTGCCCGGGAAAGCTGACCCAAGCGCCAACCAATCGTAAGGCGCACTGGCGCTCGGGCCGCGCCTCTCAGCCAATCCTAAGAGGGAATTCAGAAAAAGGTGTGCCCAATCAGAGCTGGGCAATGGGGCGGAGTCACCCTTGGTCTTTGAAGGCCTAGCGCCGTCACCTTGACAACCTGACCGTTCGGGCGCGTCGGTGTGGCCCTTCCGGCCTGTCTCCCGAACCTCCAAACCGCCGTGACTCCATTGAGTCGCGACCTCGAACCTGACTCCTCCTACGGGGCCACAGGAGGGGTCTGCGCCTGAAGTGTCTGGAAAGTGTTTATTCTTCCTTTTGTGTATTAAAATATGCACACCGAGCTCCTAGTATGAGCCGACTCAATTTGCTGGGGCGTCAGAGGGAACCCTACAAAGTCCAGGGGAAGAAAATGAACAAATCCGCAAGATAAGTTAGTGGCAAGTGCCCGGAGATAATAAACGGGGCTGCAGAGTCGCGGCGGGGGCGGAGGTGAGGACAGGGCTGCTTTGATAGGATGATCCAAGTGAGCGTTTGGGATCTTTTGAATAATGAATCGTGACAGGGGCCAGGAGGCATTTTCCAGCGTCCCCGCTACCTGGCTACGGGGGCGAGCAGAGGCAGGGGACCTCGGGCTGGACTCCCACAAACGCAGGGGCCTGGGAGGGAGGTATTTTGGTGGAGCAAGGACTACACGCCGTCTTCCTCCCTCCTCCTATCCCGATGGGTCCAAACAGAGTTCTTACTACCCTTCCGAAACACAGTCGCTTCTCGAGGGGAGGGCAGGAGGATGTCCGTTGTGGTTTGCTCATTGCTTAGGTTGTGCAGCCCTGGGGTGAAGTCTGACGAGCTAAGGGACATTGGGAACACACACGGTGACTGGTCGGAGCACATGGCACGAGCAAGCCGCGCAGGCAGCATTGCACCTCGTTGGCGAGTTCAGATGTTCACGGCCCTGTAGCGTGCCCCAACTCCCCCAAGACAAAACCACAGAAAAACAGCTACTTTTCCTTGTAGGAATTCAGCCTTTCAACATTTCCAGGGCATTTCTTCTCTAAATAGTAATACACTACCCACCCAAACTCAGAGGTTGAAAGAGAGGGTCAGGCCACTTAAATTTTTTTGAGTATTAAAAAAAAGGTAAAGAAATGCTGAAATTGAGTTATGCTGTAAATGCCTGTTTTAAATGTTTGCATTTAATAAAGTAATGCTTTTAATTAAAGCTAGTTATTTAAATATGTACCATGTTAGAATATAACACAGTGCAATGTTTTGTGCTATTCAGAGGAAAATTTCAGGATTTATTAAAGATTGTAATTCATTGCATGCTTATGACAGAGAGTGTGTTTAAAGTTGTTTGATGAATATCATGTGCTTTCAAGACTATCAGTGATCTCCAGGAAATTCTTGGTCCAAAAAAACAAAAAACCATCAGTGAATCTGTGACTATAGGAATAATCACTTTTAGAGATAAATTCTAAAGTCTAACTTAAGACCTTTATGTGATCCGTAGCCAAATTAAAATAAAAGTGTAAAAATATACACATATGACTGAAAAAACTAAAGTAGAATGAAGAAGGAAAAGGGTACCACAATCATATAACTCTAGAAATTATCTCAGAAGAGATAATTTAGCCTGAGCTCAGCTTCTAGCTCTGGTAGGGCTGCATACTGATCCACTCCCTTTTCTGTTTTCTCCTATTCTTTTAAATGTTTTCTAAACATGCAGATATGTATGGAATATTTGTATCACTTATATATGGAGTCTCAGCTTTCTAAAATCAGCTTTTTTAATGATACTATTATGTTCTGACCAACCCTTAAACAGAGACCTGCAATCATTGAACTAAAACCCTTCAAGAAGAATTTTGATACCAAAAAATAAATGTAAGAAAGGTGAAAATTTGTTGTCATAAAGTAAGGCAAATTGTAAGCACTCAATATTTATTTATTCACAGATGCATTTTTACCCATAAATCTGACAGGACACAAAATGGAGTGAGGGAGAGAAAGGATCATGTTAGCATTGACTGTGGCCCTTCTGACTTTTATCTAGGCTTAGGCAGGTTTGATCCTTTCATCCTCCCACAGGCTCCATTTCTTACTCAAATTGGTTGACATTTAGATGCTAATTTTACACTCTTATGAAATAATCTCTTTACAGCAGTTTATCTTTTGCAAATTCTGTTAATTTTAAATTTCATGGGCTGTAATTTTAAGCTTATTTTTTATGATTTAATCAATGTCCAAAGCAGCCCTCCAATATTGAAGTCAGGTATATTGAGAAAAAATTTTAATTCAGCAGCAATTAGAAGTAACTGGTATCATGTCTTTAGTGACTATAAGGATGGATGGTTAAGGGTGAATGTTTACAGGGTCTCACTATATAACCCAGGCTGGTCTCGAACTCCTGGCCTTATGCAATCCTCCCACCTCAGCCTCCTGAGTAGCCAGAATTATAGGCTCGAGCCACCATGACAAGCTAGAGTGAGTGTTTTGCATATTAAATATGAGTAGTTGAAACTTTTAAATTACAAGATCTATAATCCCAACATCATCAATTGTGTTCAGGACTTGCAAACTTGTCTGTTGTGAGAAAGATTTTTAAAAAGTGTTTAGAGCTCCTCCCTTGTGGCAGAAACTGTCCAGTGGTTCTGTAGGACAAGAAAACAGAACCCTGAATTCTTAAAATACACCTTGAGATTCTGGAGTAGACACTGAGCTATAGACATTCAATCAGCACCAGCACCTGAGCCCACACACTTTGTCTCAGGAGAACACACGAAATCTTCCTGCCATGCACGTGGTTGAAAAGAGCCCCAAATCCCTAGGCCTGAAAGAATTTAGGCCCACCTGAAGAGCTACAGGATTAAATACCATGCTATTATTCACTCTTATTTCACTGTGGCTAATAATGCCTCCCTGTGTCACAGCTGAAATAGGGAAATTGAAGTGTTTAAAAAAAAATCAAGCTTATCCATTAGATTAATGATGTAAATGCACATCTTCATTCAATCGCCATACAATTGGTTTCAGATTTTCTGCATTAATAGAAAAATGGATAAGATGAAATCAACAGCCTAGTTCCTAGAAGACTAGCAGCAAAACTGAACATTTAATGTTTCACAGTTTTCACTAAGCCCAACAACTTGCATAATAGTCACTTGTCCATTGACAAGGGGATGATTAAATAAATTATGGTACATCCATAAAATGGGATGCTGTGTAGCCATTCAAAGAATGGACCAGCTGGCTGAGATATATGTAAAAGAAAATAAACCAGGGTCCAGAAAAGTGTATATAATATGCTATTTGTGTTAAAAAATGATATATACATATTTGCTCATGTAGTCATTGCATATCCCTGACACGAGGCATGAGAAACTGGTAACAAGGGTTCCCTTAGGGCAGGAGAACGTGGTGTTTGGGGGACCAGGCAGGCCCAAGACTCAACACTTACTTGTAGCTTTGAATTGTGCACTATGTGATGAATTGCCTTTGCCAATGGGTCTCAAACATGTTGTTTTCAGGACATATTTTACACTCTTCAAACTTACTGAGGACCCCAAAGTTTGTGTTCCTGTGGGTTTTATCTATTGATTAGAATTAACAATACAGTTAGAAATAATTACCAAATTAGAAATAAAACTGAGAAACCAAAAAATATACATGTATTAATTTACTTTAAAATAATAAGGATAAACCCATTCCATGTGACCATAAACAACATATTTTTATGAAAAATAATTATACTTTGCAAACCAAAAAACAATAGTAAGGAGAGTGGCGTTATTGTACATTTTTGCAAATCTCTAATGTCTGGCTCAGTCGAAGCCAGCTGGAGCCCTGTCTCAGCTTTGGCTTCATTCCACTGTGACAGCCCACATCTCGTGACCTCTGGCAAACTCCGTGTATATTCGTGAGAGAATGAGAGTGGAAAATGTGGACAACCTGTTATTAATACCTATGCAAATGGATGAATGAATGAACATTTTTAATCCTTCAATTCTTCACTTTTTTCCTATAGTTAAAAAAAGAATCCTGTAGGAATAACATTCAAATGATTTTATACAATTCACACAGGGTGTGCAGTATGAAGAAAGGATCTGAAAGCTCAGGGGAGCAATTTTGCAGTCTGT
This sequence comes from Varecia variegata, assembly GCA_028533085.1. Taxonomy (NCBI): domain Eukaryota; kingdom Metazoa; phylum Chordata; class Mammalia; order Primates; family Lemuridae; genus Varecia; species Varecia variegata. The sequence goes on from CM052452.1 coordinate 2,919,567, forward strand.
CGAAACCTAAGTTGATTTGTAGCCTTGTCTTATCTGATTCCCGAGTGAACAGCAAGCACAATTTTGCCCTACCTGGCACAGGATCCCAAATCGTCATCAAACATAGCTTCTTGGGCAGCAGTTTGGAGGCTGAGGTGGGAGGATCCCTTGAGCTCAGCCCCAGAAACTCAAGACCAGCCTGGGCAACACCGTGAGACCCCACTATAAAAAATTTTTAAATTAGCCAGGCGTGGTGGCACCTGCCTGTAGTTCTAGCTACTCAGGAGGCTGAGGCAGGAGGAATACTTGAGCCTAGGAGTTCAAGTCTGTAGTGAGCTCTGATAGTGCCACTGCACTCCAGCCTGGGCAACATAGCAAGACCTTGTCTCTTAAAAAATATAATAAATCAATAAATAAAAACATGGCCTCTTTGAATAGGGCAACTTGATCAAGACCCCTGAAGGTCAAAAAATGTCCAGAAAAGATCGTTGCAAGCTAAGGTTCTCCTGGGCGTCTGATATATTGTAAATGTACATTAAGCTCTTGTTTCCCAGCCCCATCGGAGAGGTTGGTTTAACTGACTGAGAATGACCGAATGCGTGCATTTAAACGCATCGAACTGTTAAGAGAAAAGGTAGCAGTGTGTAAATTTTGACAACAGCAAGAGAACCGCTGGACTTTGCACTCTCTGTGGAGTCAGAGCTGCTGGATCCCAGTCCCGGCCCCCCAAATTTCCTTATTAGCTGTGCCGTTCTGTGCAGGTCGTTAACCTCTCTGAGCCCCATACAAAACAGGAATGTGTAGTAGGCTTAAATGAAAAAACAATTTTGGTAAACTGTAAAACAACAAATAGCATTTATCATTACTCTATAGTGGCCACTCTGTGGCATAAAAGGAGTGTGGTTATTTGAGCTTTCTGAGTGTCACCATCTATACCCATTGTTTCATCGGGCCACCAATTAACACAAATTCAAAAAACTCTCAAAAGCCACAACTTCTTCAGAAGGGAGCTACTAAAGGGTGCAGTCCTGTTCTGCACTTAGGGAGGTGACGTGAAAAAGTGGGCTCAAGCCCAGGTTCCCTAGGGACCTGCCATTTGACCTTGGGCAGTGTTCCCCAACCTCTCTGAGCCTGGGTTTTTCTTTTGTATTACAGAGATAATCCCTTCTTAGCAGAGTGATTGTGCAATTTCAGCAAGCCGGGGCAGGTACGGTAGAGTTAGACACACAGAGGTCCCTAGTTTATGAGAATTACTGCTGTCACTTATAGGGGCATGTCGTCACCATCTCTTTGCTGTTACCTTGTATGTGGCCCTGAAAACGCATCACTCTATAGAGCCTTCCCCCTTCACCTACCTGCATTTCTCTAATTCCAGTTGGAAAACTGGAAGTTCTCCACCTCACCTGACAATGGTTTGCAAGACAGCAGCCAATGTCAAGCCAGAATTGACTGACCTGAGGGGTGGGTTTGACTCTCCTATTATCGGTAGGTTATCCCAGGAGGAGAGCGTTTCTAGGCACAGATGCAAGTAGTTTGTACTGTGCAAATGAATGAGCGTCCAAAGTTTGGGGACTCGAGCCATTGAGGGTCATTTGTTTTCCAACGCATAAGCACTGAGCACCTGTGTCAGACATGCAGCTACTGAGCTGTGCTCCCTCCCTTCCCAAGAACCATGAAGAGGAGTTGCTATGACCGTACTTCAGTTAATAAACACCTGAGTGATTGAAGTTGGAGCTGTGACATGTGGCCCTGTCCTGTACTGTTCAAGTAGTCCAGTGCAGTCTGATAGAAATACAATGCAAGCCACATGTATATTAAAATGTTCCAGTGGCCATATTTTCGACAATAAAAGAGAAACAGATAAAATAAAATTTGATAATGAACTTTATTTAGCCCACTCTATTCAAAATATTTCAACCATGTGATCAATATTAAAAATTATTAATGAGACATTTCACATTCTTTTTTTTTGGCACAATGTCTTCGAAATTTGATGTATATTTTATTTCAGCTTACAGCACATCCAGGCTAGCCACATTTCCTGTGCTTGGTGGCCACATGTGGCCAGTGGCTGCTATAGTGCACAGCACAGGTCTAGACAAGGAGGTCATCCGAAAAATTTGTGAAAGGTCACATAGTAGACATTTTAGGCTTTGTGGCCTGCTGCCTTGTAACATGGAAGCAGGCACAGGCAGTGCATGAAGGAAGGAGTGCGGCTGTGTTGCATTAAACTTGATTTACAGAAACAGACAACTGGCTATTGTTTGCTGACTCCTAAATAACAGCTGCTATAAGTCACTGTTTTGGATTCTAAACACAAAATAGGAGAAACACAAGTCCCTGTGTGCACTGGGCATTGGGAGGAACTTCTACTGAGCCCGTTTCTCTCCCATCTTCTGCTGCCAGCTGTCTACCACTGGTCCAGAGAGGCCACTCAAACATGTTGCTAAGTTGTCCAAAATGAAGGATCCAAGCACAAGAGAAGAAAAAGGAATAGCTCTCCTGGTGTCCCTCAATTCATATTTTTTGTGGGTGCTTCAGTCCCTCAAATATTTTTTTTTTTTTTTTTGCCATTGAACTCAGTGCTGTTGTAAGTTCCTTTATACACCATCCTAGGGATGTTTGCTTTTGCTTGTCCCGGGGATGAGGTGCAAAAGCAGGGTCATTTGCTGGCTCACATTTAGAATTTTAAGAGTTCCTACCATTGCCGCCCACCCAAAGTAGAAACATGGAACTACACAAAGGAAGGAAGAACAGAACCAGAAAGGGATGGGGCTGCAGGCACTGGCTGCCCCTGGAAGAACAGCGTGCGTGTTGGGTGGTGTAAAATTCAAGACCAAGGAGCCACCCTGATTGCACAGAGCAGCACGTTGCTGAGATATTGGGGGCTGATGAGCTATGACGAGGTTGAGGCAGTGACAGCAGAGCAGCTGGTGTAGCCACAGCCCACATGCCCTTCCTTGCTGTGCAGCAGGCTGGCAGCAGAGCCACTGTGCCCCCTGCCTGCTCCCGTCCTCCTGCCCACCTGATAGGTTGACTCTGATAATTCAGCAGGACCTAGAGAAAGCATAGATTTGGCGTGGGCACTCTTTGGGGAAAGGTTTAACTGCCATGTGTCTGTGTGTGTACGTGAGTATGTATATTTCTGTCTCATTTCCCACAAGCAATATCCAAGTGCGAGTCAGTTTCCCTTGGTGACTTCCAAGTCCCGATGAGGTCTTCCTCCTGTTTTATTTTGCTTTCTTCTTGATCCCTGCTACCTATTCCCATCCTCCTCCCAACCTACGTGTTACATTTGAATCGTTTATGTTTATTTTGTATTTATTTAAAAACAATTTTATTAGAGATGGGAGAGGGGGTCTCACTATGCTGCCCAGGCTGGACTCAAACTCCTGGGCTCAAGTGACCCTCCTGCCTTGACCTCCTGAGTAGCTGGGACTACAGACAGGCACGTGCCACCGAGCCAGGCTGAATCTTTTTCTTTTTAAATGTGTTCTTACAAAATGATTATTGTAATCACAAGCATTGAATTTACTCAAACGGATGGTTTTCTTACTCATTCTGATGTCTACTTTCTTACTTCGCTCTGTTGTCACTACTAATGGCTGCGTCATCCTGCCGCCTCGCCCGTCCTCTCACCTGCTTGCTCTCCCAGGGATGGGTCCCCTCCAAATACCATCACAATGGCTGGCCTCAAACCGTCCCCTTGTGGATCTGTGTGAGACTTTGCTCTCTGCAATATGTGATATATATGCACACACCCAGGAGCAGTAGTCCTGGGTCATAAGTGTATTTAACTGGACTGTACTCCTGTTGCATTTATTCCTAAGTGCTTGCTAAGGCAGGGAATTTTAGCACCCAAGAAAGCGCCGGTTCAGGGTTGGGTGGAGGGGTGTACATCAATTGCATTACTCTGTTAGTGTCGTCCCATTTAGCAATTAAAAATACAGGACACATGGTTAAATTTCAGGTTCAGATAACTCATGTGGAATATACTAAAAGAGTGCTGGAGATTTTTTTAATCTGAAATTCAAATTTAACCGGGCATCCTGTGTTTTATCTGGCAACCCTACCGGACACTTAAATTCAAGGCTTTGTGACTCTTTTCATCATAGAATTACTGTTACATGACAAAATTGGGGGAACTTTTACAAAAGAGAAAGGGAAAAAGGTAGGGGAAAAAAACTGGGGAAACTCCATAAATGTTTGGCTAGAAGTGATGAAATATATTTAAAAAGTCTGTACAACAAAATTACAGTAAACATTTATTAAGTTGTAATTTTCACAATATTGTAATTCTGTTCTGAGATCTACAAATATCTCCACATAACACCAAAGCCAGTGATTTAATAAATAAGAGGAATGTATACATTGCTTTGCAAAAAAAAAAAAAGAAAAACAAAAGAAGCCTGATACATTTATGTCTATATAAGATATTTGTAGAATCAGCTTCCCAAGGCTCATGGAACTAAAGTGCACACACACACGATACACACACACACACCATTATATTCAAATCAAATGAATTTATATTAAGTGTCAAATTAAATGCTATATAAAATTTATAACCAGATACACAAAGAATGAATTGAATCATGAATACACTGTTGAGAATGGGTACCACACCTCACAAATATGATTTCCAGGGAAGAAGAGGGAAATAATTGCTTTGCTGGATTTTAAGTGTGCGCTAATAATCACCATCACCAACACAAGAAATCAATTGAATTACACGGTATTCAGAGATTTAACACACATGCAGATATTAGGCTGACACTACAATAAAACCTTTAAATCTGCAAAGAGACATTAGGATGTATGGTCATAATACCATTAGCTGCCACAGGTTTTCAGCAGATGATGCAAATGACAATCAACTTTTTTATGCCACCACAAGAGAAAAACTAGTACTGCTGCATCTCCTACATAGCGAGGAAGAGCAAAACACAGAAGAATTCAATATGCTGAATAAAGTTTGTTTATACCAGATACTATACATCACATTGATGGTCATCCAATAAGCATTGGAGGGTACTGCATTAGATCCTGCAAAATATATATAATTCTATTATTCACAATTGAGGAGCAAAAGTCCAGCTATTCACATGACCATAAATAAAATTTTTGCAAGTGATATAGCATTAAAAAAAAAAAAAAGTTGGGAGTGGGGCCGTTGACACCTTAGCAGCCTTAGGAATTATTTTTAATACCAGTTGGTCTAAAACTACCCACTGGTTTCTTTAGGAAAGGGGGAAAAAACACTAGTTGGATGGCAAGAGCTGGCTTTTTGGTTAAGTCAGCCAATTCGAGACCCATCAGGGAGAAGTTATCAGGTGTCAACCAGTAAGGCAGATGTCATTTATCAAAAACATCTTAGAAAGTAGCAGGGATTACAGAAATGAAGCAATTCAGGGTTCCCACTAGTGACAAGTTGTATTAACAATGTCTATGTTCTGTGTTGGCCATCTGACACCTGTTATTCTTAACCACTCCACATGGCTGCCGAGTCCCAGGGCCAGGTGGGCAACCAGAGGTGTTTATATCTTCCCTGCAAGGCAGCCCTTTAGGCGTGCGAAAGTCACATTATAACCTTCCCCAACTACTGACCCCAACCTGCATGTTCTTACTGAGTACCCATCAGGGGATGGCCCCACTTGGTTACTTCCTACTGCCGTGGGCCTAACGACATTGTCCCAGTTCCCCGATGTCTCTGCTTCCTGACCCGTGTGAGACAGGCTTGGCGTGGCCGGCGAGGCCTGCTGTGCTTGTATTACACGCTTTCCCATTGTGTTCACCTCCCCTTCATGAATTAGGAGCCAGGCTCGAGGGCCTGCTTTCAAGGAATTCTGCTGCTGTGCTGTTACCAGAAATGATGTGGGGGCCAAAACCTGAAGCAAAAGGAACCAAAAGGCAGGCAGTGCCGACTGGTACCGGAGAGTCTGCCCAGGGAAGGCTCACGCGCCACGAAAGCATCTTTGTCGAGGAAGAGGCCCCGGAACATCAAACCTGACACATCCGCACAAACCCAGCACTGGGACATGGTTGGTCCTTTTTCTTTTCTAGATGATTCTCCGTTCTCAGTATAGCAAGTGTTCATTGTGATACTGAAGCACTGGGAAATTAACACTGATTAAATTTAAGATATTAAAAACAACTGAGTCTTAATCATAACAGAGCCACCGTTTTCATCAGAATGTTTTCATATCACATTCCGTGAAGTGCTGCACTAACACACTCTACAGCCCTGAAGATATAAAAAAGTTTTCTCTTCAAGGTATGAGATATGGTACAAAAATACATTTTTCCACATACAAAAGAGAAAAACAAAGATATGGGGGGTGGGGCTGAATACCCTACAAGCTTTCATGGAATGGAGAAAGAAAAATCCCAACTATTTGGAGTTAAGAATACGCTCAAACCAAAGTGAAATTTATACATTAAAAAAAAAAAAAAGACTTTTTCAAACCTGGCATCTAGGACTTCTATCGGAATTTCAAATAATGTTCTGCCCTGAAGGGACACTCAGTAACTAACTGTAGCTTCTTTCATTAAAAATGAAGACATCTTCCACCTGAGTGTTATCAAACTACAAAACTGGCTTCAGAGCCTACACTTAGCCAAACTGGAAAAAAAAAAAAAATGGTGCATATTTTTCTGACAGCAATCTACAATGTGTAAGGTCCAAATCCACCAGCACCCAGATTACAGGTACCTCCTTCCGCTTTCAAGTTAAAATGATCATCCTACGTAGATCTCAACAGAACACAGTGCCCTTCGTGTTTCAGGGATGAGGGTGCGAGGAGGAAGGCAGTGGACACTCGGACCCAGCCCAGTGACAGTTAAGACCACACTCGGGCATCCTACAATGACCACAAACAACGGGGGAGCCAAGGCAAGGGCTGCAGTCACCGACTTTGTGCACAGGACGCCACTCTCCCCCTGGCCAACAAAAGCAAAGCTCTGTTCTCGTACCTAAACATGGGACAGCCAAATGCACAAAAGGAAAGAGGACAATGATGACCTCCCCAAGGTATTTATACTCTGCGCTGAAATAGATTCATCTGCAAGCATCGAAATGACAAAACTGGAATGGTTTCGATCCAGATCATGTGTTCCAAATGCCCCTGGATAAAGATCTGCTCGAGTTAAATCCGAGGGAACAGGTATGTGTTTCAGGAAGTGAACTGAATCCAGGAGAGTTTGGGTCCCATTATGTGCACCTTAAGAAGTTTCCTAAATATCCTCAGAAACATCTGTATCTGTTTTCCAGACACCTGCAACCAAAAATAAACTTCACAGAAACTCCGCACAAGACTTGGCAAACAGCTAAGTCTTCTCCAAACTGAGACCTGGACCCAGGTCTGGTTCCAGCAAATCTGACTGGGGTCTCCAGAGACAGCCTCAGTCCGCAGCAGCCTTCAGAGCTACATCCGGCAAGCGGTGGGCTTCCCTTCCTGTCGGGCTCCTAGAGAGGGGGCGTTTCCACCAGCCCTGGCCCAGGCCCAGCCTTTGTGTACCACCCTCTGCCCCGAGAAACCACCGAAAATGAGGACGCAACAGATTTCAGACAAAAAGCCTCTAATACATGTGTTGTAAAAACTGCAGGGAAAACAATTCAGATCTTTTCCAAGGCTTGTGTATTGCTGCTGCTTATTGCTGAAAATGCATCATAAGCAGCAACAGACTTGAAAATGTTATTAGCCACTGTTCGTATTCCTTCAAAGGTCCTGAGTCCGCCAGAAACAAAGTGAAACAAAGACAAAAACCAAAGGTACAGCTTTTGTATCTCGGCCTACCTGGCAGACAGCGACACTGGGACATGAAATATATTTTTGAGTGATCTTCAGTGCTTACTCGGCTAGACATTTCTTTGCCCTTTCTTGCATTTTCCTTTTCGAAATGTTGAGGTTAAAATACATCAAAGTACAGAGGAAGGAAAAAAATCTCAGGTCTTCTAGAAATAATGATTTCTCCATTTAGAAATGTGGCTGACGGGGGCTTGGCGGGGGTCACCAGGATACAAAGGAAGTTGGGTTTCGTCTCTAGCCCAACTGTCCACATCAAGAAGTGACAACATTCATTAGGTCAATATCGACCAAAAATAACATAAAATAAAGCTCACAGTTTTGGAACATGAAAATAACGCACACGGACGTCATCCACCAATTCCTAAGCTGCAAAAACAAACGCTTGCATTTAAACTTTTCTAAAATGTCAAATTAGCATATTCTCCCCCTCCATGTAAAGTTTTAATAAACTCGACTCAATCTGCCTTTATTAAAAAACCTTACAAAAGATGTATTTCAATGCTTGAAAAAATTAACTTTATGCTCTATGCACAGATAAATTTTCTCTCACTGTACAGCTAAATATGGTTATATCCCTTGTTTAAAAAATATTTTTCCCACTAATGACACTGTGCGTCGTTCTACACGAACGATCTTTTTGATTTTTCTTGGAACGTTAGTCCTAAGAGCTGACGGGCGGCTGGAAACACAAAGTGCCACCTTCTTGCTCAGTCATGTTTATTAAGATCGTTTGGGGTTCGGTGGTTTGTTTTTGTGTTTCCTCTTCCTTTTCTGTCTTCCGAGCGAGCTCGCTGGTGGAAGTGGCGCCCGCCGGCTGGCCGCCAGTCACTTGTCCTTGGAGCGGTCGAGGCTCTCGAGCACCCTGTTGAGGCGGATGTTGAGCAGTCTGACCTGGTTCTCCAGGTGTTCCAGCTTCTCCTCCACGCTGGGGTTGCTGGGGTTGCTGCGCCAGTAGGAGCCCATGGGCCCTGTCATGAAGTAGACGGCCACGACAAAGCACAGGGGCAGCACGGCGTTCTCTGGCTCGCCCTCGTGCTTGTGCAGGATGTACACGCAGGACATGGAAAACAGGATGACCCGCACGATCCAGAAGAAGCGGCCGAACACCACGTGCAGGACGTTGAAGGTGAAGCCCAGAGTCAGGGACAAGAGCCAGTAGGCCAGGAGGACGACGCCAACCAGCAGGAGGGCACGGGCCGGGCTGCTGGCCACCGAGGCTGGGCTGAAATACTGGGACAGGTTGGAGACTGCAGGACAGAAAAGAGGAACAGGGCTGGTTACACAGGAGTCGGGGGGCTCTCGACAAGAGGTGGGGAGCTCAGCTCACTTGCTGGGCTCACACGGCCTTTGCACTAACCCAAGGAACTAAAGTAAGTTACTCCCTCAATATGCATGCTAAGTAAGCTCTGTGAGAAGACACAGGACACCCCTTTAAGACAGCCTGCCACATCATGAGTTTAAAGCACCTCTCACAGTGGGGCAGAGCCTGCAAATTGTCCTTCAATTTCCATAGTAATAAATGCTCAATTTCAGGCTGTGTACACAACTACCTAGGGTAAAGGCATTACCTGCCTCCCTTGCAGCTACATAACTAAGCTCTGGCCAAGGAGAGATAATTTGCAGTAACTTCAGGGGGTTATCCCTAAATGCAGTAGGAATGTGCCCTTTACCCCCTCTTCTGCCTGCTGGAATGTGGATGCAATGACCGAAGCTGGAGCAGCCACATTGGGCCATGAGGACAGGGAAGTCTCTCATGGGACAGCATTAAATGGAAGGTGCCCCAGCCCAGAATACAATGTCCATCAGAACCATCTTACCTGCCTACCTACCTCCCTGTGAGCTTTCACATAAGATGGAAATAATAAGCACCCATCTGGTTTAAGCCACTGTTATTGGATCCCTGTCACAGCCAAACCTAATCCTAACTGCTACGCACATGGTGTTCTGTCTAAAGAAGGGAGTGAAATGGAGGAGTAGCATCTTCTGTGTGCCCAGCTTAAGGAAATTTCAAACAGAAAAGCTGAATGAACAGTGAATATTCCTATCAAAACCACCTGGGTTTAACCATGATTAAATTTGCCATATTTTGCTTTGTCTCTTATTTACATATTTTTTTTTTTTTGGTTTGAACCATTTGAAAGACATACATCTTATTTCATCATGCATCTTGTTAAGAATAAAGACATTATTCACCTCAAAACCATGTGACTATCGTCACACCTAAGAGTATCAACAATTCCATGATACCATTCCAATTTCCCAGCCATCCAGGAATATAGCTGTTTCCTTCCCAGCTCACCCAGGACCCAGTGAGGGTCCACGTACTGCGCGTGCCCTGGCTTTAGTCTCCTTTAATCGAGAAGACTTCCATGACACTGACATTTTGAAGTCTAGTTTTCCCAGACTAGTTTTCTTACAGAAGGTCCCACATTCTGGAATTGTTTCCACATGATATTGTTTAACAAGTTTAAGGAGAGTTAAATCCTAAGTGCATTTAATTTATACAAGCAGTTCTCAAATGTGAGTGTGTACTGCAACCTTTTGCAGAGTTTGGGAAAACGGGTCGCTGGGTGCCACCCCCAGGACGTCTGATTGAGCAGATCCTGGGTGAGCCCAAGAATCTGCATCTCTTACAAGCTGGTGGGTGACACTGCCGCTGCTGACATGAGGGTCACACTCTGAGATCCGCTGGCATAGGCACCATTAACACTACGCATTAGGACAAAGAGAAGGGAGTGGGGCGAAGTGTAACACAATGACTTGGACCCAGAGCAAGGCTGACACAGGAGGACTTGAACCTCCCCAGTCTGCAAATGCATCTACAGCATGAGCATTTCACAGCCACCACGATGATCAGATCGTCCTGCACAGCTGGCCACCGTGTCTGGGGCCCAACCTCGGGACTGGAGGCACGGGGTCACCAGGACTCCCCGAAAGCCAGGGTGCCGTGCCGGTCTCCTCCTACACGGTGCCCCCCTTCCTAAGGCGTCATGAGCATTTACACTAAACGTGATCTTGACTTTGGAGCTGACTTTCACACCTCACCCTGGCAACGGGAGACTAAACCAGCGTTTCCCAAACCTTTTGGTCTCAGGATCCTGTTTACACTCTAGTATTGAAGACCCCCTAGAGCTTTTGTTTAGGTGGGATCTACCTATTGATGTTTGCCATAGAAGAAAGTAATTTCTAATTAGTTAATAATTTTTAAACATGGCTACTATTAATTCATTTTCAAATAACAACGAACCCATTATACGTACTATGGTCTGAACGTCCTCCCAAAACTCAGACGTTGAAATTCTCACCAGTGAAGTGATGGTGTTAAGAGGGTGGAGCCCTCAGGAATGGGATTAATGCCCTTATCCAAGAGGTCCTAGGGAGCTGCCTTGTCCCTGTCACTGTGCGAGGACACAGCAAGAAGCTTCATCTATGAGGAAAGGACCCTCATGAGACACTGAACCTGCCAGTGCCTTGATCTCGGCTTCCCAGCCGGAAGTCTGGGTCAGCGTGTCCGCAGGGTTGGTTCCTTCTGCGGCTGGGAAGGGGGAATCTGTTCCAGGCCTCCCCTGGCTTCTGGTGGTTGCTGGCAATCCTTGGCGTCCCCGGCTTGTAGAATCATTACTCCGAACTCTGCCTGTCTTCACGTGGCCTCCTCCCCGTGTGTGTGTTCGTGCGTCCAAATTTCCTTCTTATAAGAGCACCAGTCACTGGATTTGAGACCCACCTACTCCAGCACGACCCCCTCTTAATTAATCAAATCTCTACTGACACTGTCTCCAAATAAGGTCACATTCTGAGGTACTGGAGGTTAGGACTTCCACATAGGAATGTTGGGGAGACCCAGTTCAACTCGTGTGTTTTGGTGGCAGCCCCATTTCTCAGCTCGGGCCGGGTTCAGGTCGCTGCAGACCTCTAAAGTCCCCGTGGGTGCAGACGGAGAAGCCAGCTCTGGGTACAGCCGGCCAGGCGGCCCTCAGCGTGGAAAATCAAGATCAAGTGGGTCCCAGAGCTGCACAATGACTGGGAGCAGAGCCCCTTCATAAACCACCACGTGTCTATCGAGTGTTGACTGTGGGCCAGGTGCTATCTGAGCCCTCTGCACACGTTACCCCCCAGGCCCCAGGACGTGCCAATGAGGCACACAGCAATCTCCACACAAGGACTCCTTGCCCAGGGTCCCACTGCTGGGGCAGGGCAGGGCTGAGATTTGCATGCAGGGGGTCTGGTTTCCAGAGCCACCCGGTCCCTGTACAGACGCGTCACTGCGGGAGGACTACTTTCCACATTTTGTTGGAAGTGGCCTCGGAGGCGTCAGAGGAAGTGAGCACCTTGATGTGAGACTTCAGTCCAGGCTCCTGACTCCTGGACAAGTGCTCTGTTTCCCAGAAAAGGCTTTTGTGCCGGCAGAGATAGAGCAGGGACGAAGGCTGTGCTGCCCATCGTGTGCTGAGCACTTGAAATGTGACAAGTCCAAATCGAGTGTGCTCTCAGAGTCAATACAGACTGGATTTCAAAGGCCCAAGTGCCCAAAAAATGTAAGATACTTCATTAACAATTTTCATATTGATTACAACTGGAGATGATAATATCTTCAATATATTTGGTTAACTAAAATATCTTATTGAAATTAATTTCACCAGTTTCTTTTTACATTTTTAATGCAGATACTAGCAAATTTAATATTACCTATGCGTTCTATTTCCACTGGGTCGCTCTGTGCCAAGCTTAGAGTCTCCATTTTAACCGGCACCCTTAAAAACTCTGAAAAAGGAAATTAGAGGATTGTGCCCACAGAAACCTTTTGCACCAGAATATCCCACTTTTGCATATGGTTTCCTATAAAGCACTTCGTACACTCAAACTTCCAGGCATAAGACTCCAATTCCAAAGGCCTTCGGATGCTTTGACGCTTATGCATCAAATAAAACGGGAAAAGCACGACATGGAAGCAAGTGAGTTGTATTATACCTCCGGAATATGCCAGCTGCTCTCATCATGAACGCGAGCAGTTCTGCCGCAGAATGGCTCTCCTATTCTGGTCTCCCGTGGTTGGGAGGCCGTTCCCACTCTGCAGCGTTTCACTCCAAGCTGCACGCAATTTCCCGCAATCAGGTTTGCTTCTCCAGGGTTCGCTGGGCAGGGACGGAAACAAACCACGCAGGGCTGGGTGTGGACGCCAGGCAGGATTGCACACGATTGCCATATCTGGGGGATGCTTGACTCAGCCAAGTCCCAGGAGGGGCCGTCAGTGGCCCCGGGGGACTTCGGGCTGCACAGCTGCCTCTGCAGTGGCCACGCTGCTGCCTGGGGCTCTTTGTGCCTGAGCACCGAGGTGCCCTGGGAGGGTGTGAGGCCTCTTAAAGGTTGAACTCAATGAATCAAGGCTGGAGACAGTTCCGGGTGGCTCGGGGAGGTGACAACAGGGATGAACCCGTGTGCCCCACCGTGGCCAACTGCTCAGCCTCAAGCCCCCATCTCCCATCTGCAAAATAGGGGTGTCAAGGACCAATGGGAGATTCCGAGAGATTCCTCACGGAACAGGGTTCTATCCGTTTCCTGTGGCTGCAGTAACAAACCACACAGTGGGTGGTTTTCAGCAGAAATTCATCCTCTTCTGGAGTTCTGGAGGCCGGCAGTCTAAACTCAAGGCGTGAGCAGGGCTGTGCTCCTCCGAAAGTTCTAGGGAGGATCCTTCCCGCCTCTTCCAGCTCCTGGGGGCTGCGTCACTCCGATCTCTGTCTCTGTCTTCATGTGGCTGTCTTCGTGCCACATGTTTCTTAGTGTCTCTGTGTCCAAATTTTCCACCTCTTATCAGTCACTAGATTTAGGGCCCACCCTACTCCGGGAGGATCTCATTTAACTTGATCACATCTGCAGATCCTATTCCCAAACAAGGGCTCATTCACGGGTCCCAGGGTTAGGACCTGAATTCATCTTATTGGGGGACCAAGTTCAACCCACACGACTGGCTGAGCAGCGGGATCTCGGCCCCCACTCTCAGTAACAAAGGGCGCAGAGCCAGGGCGCGCGTGCTGCCTGGAGAAGACAAACAATATGACAAACACCTGCTTTCCTGTGCAAGTCTAGGATTTGGGACGTTATCAGGCAGAGGGTGCCTATGTGACCAGCCCCCAGTAAAAACCCTGAATCCTGAGTCTCGAACGGGCTTCCCTGGTACCCAACATTTCAAGTGGGCTGTCACGACTTGTTGCTGGAGGAATGAAGCGTGTCCTGTGTGACTCCACAGGAAGAGGACTCCACACATTCGAGACTGGTCTGCCCTGGACTGGCCCCACGTGCCTTTTCCCTTTGCTGTTGCTGCCTCGTGTCCTCTCACTATAATAAACCACAGCTGTGAGCAGGACCCCATGCTGCGTCCTGCGAGTCCTCCTACTGAGCCTGGAGGTGGCCCTGGGGACCTTGACACAGGCGGCTACTGCAGACTTCCCGGCAGGAGAGGTGGCAGCCTGGACCCGGACAGCGCCTGCTTGGGGATTTGCTCTGGACGGGCACAAGTGGAGAGAGCGGCTGCTACCCTAAGGATGGAGGGGAGCAGCGGGGCGGGGCTGCTGGGAGACTCCTGCTTACCTGGCGCACAGTGGGGTGCGATAGACAAAACTGAAAGGCGGTTTCATCCTGACACTGTGGGAAGCCACTAAAGAATTTAAGGCTGTAAGGGACAAGATCACCTCTGGGTATAAAAACTGGCACACCACAGGCGCTCTGCGCAAGTTCGCTCCCATCACCCCCAGATGGAACACCGAAGGCCTCGTCACTGCCCCACACATGGACAGGTAGGGGCAGGGCAGAGCCGCCTGGGAAGGAGGGTACAGAAGTGGGGGCAGTGCAGGCCCGGACCAGGGCGCTCTGCTCACCTCCCAGGGCTGCTGCTACCTCACCGCTCAGTCTCACTGCCTTTGCCTCGACATCCACCAAGACCAATATAATGCACCTCCCAGACGTGTGGAAAGGGCAGGACTGTGCCCCACTAATGCTCTCTTCCTGGCTGGAAATGTGTGACCAGCACTGCACCATCAAATTGCGCTACGCTTCTCCCCAGCCGACAAAACCCAGGGGCCTGCTCCACTGGCAATTCTCACCGAGTGCAAGGGGTATGGGAGGCCAGCTGGCTCGTGCAGCAGCCACTGCACGACTCCGGGACTGCGGAAGCTGGAGAGCTAAGAAGCACACTACCCGGACTCCCTTGCAGCTAGAGAGCTAAGCCCTACATCACCCAGACTCCCTTGCAGCTAGAGACTGGACAGAAATTAGGTTCTGCCCTGTAGTGGTTCCCCTGACCCAGGAACTTTGAAGAGTTGAGGGAAATGGGGCTGCCTTCTGGCTACAGCTGACACGCAGGGTTCCAGAAACAGCAGGTGTCCCCGCAGCAGTGTGCAAAGCCTAGTCACTGAGGCAGTGGCAGTAGCTTCCTGGTCCTCAAGTAACTGCTACAGTTGTGTGACCTTGAACTCAACAGTGCCAACAGCAGCAACCCTGGCAGGCCGGTTGGGCAGTGTCTGGGGCCACACATCTCTCCTTTAGTCCTTCTGATGGTTCTGTGAGTGCCTCATTCTCCACGAAGGCCTGTTCTGCCTACAGAACCAGAGTGGTTTCTTTCACGGATCCCAATAAACCACAGCACTAACCTCTGCTCCATGTGGTTTGCCTAGCGGCAGAGAAGTTGGCACTGCCCACTTGCACCATATCCTAAATAGCATCTGCTCAGAAGATAACAGGATGTAAAGTCAATATGGAAATAGATGAGCAGACAGACAGATCTGGGAAATCTCCGCTTAGAGAGCCACTTATACATGCAGCAATTAAAATAAATAATGTTCATTCACATCCTCACTGCCCTGCCCCCAACACCTTCTCACATACCTCCCACCATGGGTGGTTCCACACTTTGAGAACCAATGGAATAAAACAGCACCTTACCCAAATGCCACCCCCACACCTACCGTCAACTCCAAGAACATCCAAGAGCTCTGTCCAAACTTTCCACAGCGTCTCCACAAACATATCCACTCCTAACACGAACCTCTCGGTCAGCCTGGTCAAGAACTGCGGAAATAAGAAAACAGTCACTCACCACCGAATCAGCCAGCACACCACTGCCCTCCTCAACAAGCTGAGCAGTGAACCGTGAGCTCACGAGTTTATACCTGAACAGGGAAAAGATATCAAGCTGACCATGAATGCCACGCGAGTGGTCCACTGGCCCAGGGGACCAGCCTGAGCTCGGCACTGATGGACGGCAGTCCGACAGCACAGCGAAAGTGGGTGAACACAACCCTCCCTTCCACAGGCCGGGCACCACGTCTGCGGGAGCTGGGACTGACTCTCTGCAAGGCTACTTCACTGCACCTGCCATTTCTCCTGTTGTCTTTCGGTCCCCTCTTTGGTCAGGGGCTTTCCTCTCCTCTGCCTGATTTCTCACTTTTAAAGAGTGGGGGTTTCTGCCCCCCACCCAGCCCCCTGGAGGTTGGGCCACACCGGAGGGCAGCTGTGAAGTGTGAGAACATGATTCTCAAACTCAAGCGGGCCAGGGTCTCCCAGGAAGCTGGTAATGATAGAGCCCCGTGCTCTATCCAACTTTAGGACCCTGGGCTCTGATGTCTTTCTCCAGGTGATTCTGGAGAACCACAGGGCTAGAGAAATATGAGGTGCAGCCTCATTTTATCTTATTTTTTTAAAATAAGTGATATTCTCTGTATATAGTACAAAACTCAAAACTACAAACAGATGTTCAGTGAAGGGTAAGCCTTCCATGTCACTGCCCAGCAACCCGGAGGCACCACCATTACCACTCACCTGTGTGTCCTTCTTAGATACGCCAGGTCAACGATGGCATCAATTTTTTTCCCACAAATGGCAACGTATGTGTACAGTTATAGTTTTTCTCACGCAACACTCTATCTTGGCAATCACTCAAACTCAAACCATACAGAGATGCAAAATTCTTTTAAAAGATGGTACACCTGCAGCCAATCCCCTACTCATGGACACCTAGGTTGTTTCCAACCTTTGCTGTTAGAGACGGTGCTGCAACAAACCAAGTACACGTGCCATCTGGCTCATGTGTGGAGGACAAATGTCTCAAGGCAAATTGGCTACAGCATTTTAAATTGGATGTTCTAGCCGGATGTTCCTCCAGGAAAGATGAGACAGGAAGAGCAGGGTTGAATCAGCGACCAGGAGAGCAGAGGACGCCTATAACCTCTGAGCTAGCACCGTGGCTGAGAAGGCACAAGCCACGTGGCTGATCGCCTGGGTCCAAACCCCAGCTCTGCCTCTTACTACCCGGGTGGCCACCGGCATCTGATACATATTTGTAAGCCGTCTGGGGCTTCGGGGCTTTAGGTGACAAATGGGATAACAGTACCTACCTCATCTGTGCCTATTAGGAGCACAACCTGGGATGGCCGGGTGACAAGCTTTGAGCACATGGTAAATGTTCAAAACTCCAATCCATGTCCAGTGTTAAACAGAAGCATTGACCCCAACACGTCCTATGATGATGTCAACCTTTCAGCTTTAAGAAATTGCACAGGAGCAAGCACTCAAGGAATCTGTACGTCCAAACACCACGTGGACAACTGATGAACGGATAAACAAAAGTTGCCCTGTTTTTACAAGGGGACATTATTTGGCCATAAAAAGGAAAGAAGCACTGATTCACGCAACAACACGGATGAACCTTGAACACATCACGCTAAATGAAAGAAGCCAGACACCGCAGACCCCGTGTTGATGCAATGTCCAGGACAGCAAATCCTCAGAGACAGAACTAGGGGATGCCGGGGGCCGGTAGGTGGGGGGGTGAGAGCTAAAGGACTCAGGATCTCTTTCCCAAGGTGATGGAAACGTCTTAAAATTGTGGTGATGCTTACACATACCTGCAGATACACTAAAAACAACGGAACTGCACACTTTAAATGGGGGAATTGTATGGTATGTGAATTATTAATATACCTCAATGAAGCTATCATCTAAAAAAAGGAAGGGTTTACATTTTTGTAAAAGAACCAAAAACCAAAAAAAGACCACGTGGAGAATGCCAGAAGGAAGCACACACGTCAGAGAGTAGAGGGGGTGACCGCCCCTCTCTCTGGTGGGGG
Source organism: Varecia variegata (assembly GCA_028533085.1). Lineage (NCBI taxonomy): Eukaryota > Metazoa > Chordata > Mammalia > Primates > Lemuridae > Varecia > Varecia variegata. The sequence continues at coordinate 2,937,475 of CM052452.1, forward strand.
CAGGTGGGCAGGGGGATCCAGGAGAAGGAGACAGGCACGACGCCAGCCTGAATCAGAACCACAGCCGTGAGGAGAGGGGCTTCCAGAAATGCTACCACCTTGGAGTACCCCCAGTCCGCGGTTCTCAGAGTGTGTTCTCTGGACCAGCCAAGGTTGTCAGAAATGCAGACTCCGGGGCCCCACCCCAGACCCATTGCTGCATCAGACCCTCCGGGGCTGTATACAAAAGTATACAATTCGGTGGTTTTAGAATATTCATAGGGTGTGTAATCATCACCACAATCTAATTCTGGAGCATTTCCATTGCCCCAAAAGAACCCTCGCACCCATGAGCAGCCTCTGACATCCCCTCCTCCCTCCCCTGGGCCCCCGCCAATCTGCTTCCCGTCTCTGTGGCTTTGCCCACCCTGGATGTTTCATGTCAGAGGAACCCTACGATACGCGACCTTTCGTGTGTGGCAGTTTTCGCTCCAAGTAACCTTTTCATCCGTGTCATAGCACAAATTAGCGCTCCCTTCCTTTTTATCGCCAAACAGCTCTCCATTTTATGGATATACCACATTTTCTCTATCCTATTCTAATTCTTACAGTATGTGTGACTTGTACATGTGTGTCAATGTAATGCATTCAAAGGAAGGAAAAAAGAAAGGCTTTGTGAGAAAAGGATAGCAGCCCCTTAAATGGCACCAACTGCCCTAGAAGCGAGTGCGGAAGCAGTTATTTTGGGAGGAAGAGACATCACTGCCCCTGCTGCTGAACCGCTCCGTTTTCTCAGCTGCAAAATGGGACTAAGAGAGGATTCAGCGTTAGAACCAGTAAAGACTCAGCACAGCGCCGCACACGGCAGGTGCCCGATGCAGCTGGGGTTGTCAGATTCATGAGGGGCAGGGCGGAACCCCCTGGAACTCCCAGCAAAGAGACAGAGGCCAGACCCTCTGGGCAAACCCAGCAATCACCTCCCACGGAACACAGGTCTACAAGCAGGTGCTCCGAAACCTGCCGTACCTGAGAAACCGGCGCACTCGAGCAGCTCCTGGCATTGCCAGGAAGACAGGGCCAGGCCAGAGGTTCTTTCTCACGACAGCCCCACCCCTGCATCCGGCTGGAGAACTCTCACTGTTCCCCGTGGGGCTGGCCCTGCTTGCTCTGGCCGCTGTCCTGGCTGTGTGACACCCTGACCCACCTTGTGTGGATGGAGACATGGGCCCTAAGAACCATATGGCCTGAACTGAGCCCCCCAAAATTCTTACATTCAAGCCCCAGCCCCCAGTACCTCAGAACGTCATTGTATTTGGGGACACGGTCTTTACAGAAATGATTAAGTTAAAACGAGGTCACAATTCTTCTGCAAATCTAAAAGTGTTCTGGGAAAAAGAAAGTTTATTTTTGAAAAAAGAGACTTAAAAGCCATATCAATTCAATGTAATGTGCAGACTTTGTTCAGATCCCAATTCAGACAGAGATTTTGTAAAAAGAATCAGGAAAATCAGCAAATGGACTCGAGTTAGATTATCAAGGAATTGCTATGAGCTGTGACGATGCTATTGTGGTGTTGATGTTTATAAAGTTCGTATTTGTTAAAGATGCAGAATGAAATATTCAGGGGTGAACTAGTATGTCTTGGATTAGCTTGAAAATACCATAACAGGCTAAAAAAAAATGTTAATGAGGGAACAGAAGTAACCAGAATGGCAGAAAGTCGATACATGGAAGAGCTGGGGGAGGAATACAGGGGTTTGCTGTACTCTTCTCCCTACCTTTGTGTGTGTTGGGCGATTTTCAAAATAGAACGTTAGAAGTGGGGTCAGGTGAGCAAACTCTGGAGGCCTGTGGCTTTAGAGGAACAAGATCACCTAGGCCTGGGATTTCATCAGCTCTCCTCTTGGAGCAGCGAGGCCAGGACACCCAACAGCAGGGTTTTGGGTGACAACGGCCTTCCTGCATCCTAATCTCTCCTGACCCTCATCACCTCCAGGCACATGCAGACTGGCCCTAAGGAAAATCAAGCCATAAGGGCAAAGGTGTCTCGGTGAGCAAGCCAGAGAGGGGGCGAGAGATTCTGCAATTCAGAGGTTTTGCAAGCATCCAAAGAACACACAGAAATTCAAGGGTCAGATGAACAGAAAATGCTGGAATATAGGGACAGATCACGTATGAATCACAAATAGGAGAGTCTGCCCAGCCTGGACCCAGTGATGGAACTGACCATCAACTGATGGGGCAAACAGTGGGACAAACGGACGCCACATGCCCCAGACTGTGCCGGCACAGCAAGGATACAGGACCACCCCCACCCGGTAGAATCCTCGCCATGACGGTTTCCCGAGTCTAACCCCGAGGAGGCAATCAGATAATACACATGACAGGACGTTTCGAAAGACCAGTCTGTCAAAACCACAGTGATAGCACTCGCCTCCGCCAGGACAGCTGGAACCCACAACAGCGAGTGTTGACGAGGATGTGCAGGAACTAGAGCCCTCCTGCGTCGTTGGTGGGGATGTAAAATGGCGCATCTGCCTTGGAAAATGGTCTGGTGGTTCCTCGAAATGTCAAACAAAAAGTTCCCAAAGGACCGAGCAATTTGCACTCCTAGGTGTATGCCCCAAAATACTGAAAACACACGTCCACACCGAAATCTGTACGTGGATGTTCACAACAGCATTATTCACAACAGACAAAAGTGGCAATAGCCCAAACGTCCATCAGCTGGTAATTGGATCGATAAAAAGACACAAAAAGGAAGTTCTGATACATGTTCTGACACGGACAAACCATGAAGACATGATGCTGAGCAAATGAGGCCAGTCACGAAGGATCACATTGTACGATTCCATTTATATGAAATATCCGGAAGAGGCAAATCCACAGAGGCAGAAAGTAGATTAGTGGCTGCCTGGGGCTGAAGGTGGGGGCTGAGGGAAAACGGGGAATGACTGCTAACGGTTACAGGGTTTCTTTTTGGGTGATGAAAATATTCTAAAATTGAATGTGGTGACAGTTGTACAACACGGTGAACTTTCAATGGATGAATTGTACGGTATCTGAATTATAGCTCAAGAAAGCTTTTACAAGAAAAAAGATGATGGGTCTGACACTCTTCAAAAATGTCAATGTCATAAATGCCCCCCTTCCCCCCAAAAGTGAAGGAACTCTGATAGACTACAGAGGCACAAACGCCAAATGCAACGCGCAATCCTTGACTGGGGGTTGGGTTTTTTAAAAAAGCTATACAGGAAATTTGAATATGGATTATCTATTACAAAATGTTGTACTAAATTTAAGTTGCTTGGGTGGGACAATGGCACTGTGGTTCTGTAGGAGAAAGTATTAAGATGTCTGTAACTAATTTTCAAATGGTTTGGCCAAAAAGAAGAGTATGCACCAAGTTTGGGGGAAAAAGTGAACAACTGGTAAATCTAGGTGAGGAGTTTACAGCTGTCCTTTGTTTTATTCTTTCAACTTTTTGGTACTTTGAAAATCTTCAAAATAAAAAGAGGAAACATTACCTTAATTGTGGTGAGAACCTGTGGTTCTCACAGGTGTACACATATGTTGAAATGTATCAACTTGTACACTTTCAATATGCGCTGTGTGTTGAGGTGTGGGTGTGTTCAGGTGTGGGAGTGTTGAGGTGTGTGTCTGTTGTGTGGGAGTGTTGAGGTGTGGG
>CM052452.1:2941641-2956790 GCA_028533085.1 Varecia variegata
AAAAAAAAAAAAAAAAAAATTTTAAAAATGCACAGACCCTTTGACTCAGCTACCTCATTTCTAACAATGTACAGATAGATGAACTTGTCTATGTGCGCACAAAATAATACGTCCAGAAAGACCTTCCCTGCGGTCACGTTTGGAGAGGCACAAGACAGGAGCGACTGTCAAGCGTGAAGGGTGGGTTCCATTATGGTACATCCTTGCAACAATTTCCCCTTCGCAAAGAAGGAAGCAAAGCTTTAGGTACTGATAAGGTATGTTCTCCACAATGTATCCATTAAAAAAAAAAGGAAAGTGCAAAATAAACAAAAATACCAACAACAGGGGCGCAGGATCTATGTCTATATGTTTATATATGTTCAGAATATGTGGCTGCTTCTGGGAAGGTGGCTGGGAGAGGGGGTCAGGGGTGGAAGCAGATTTACTTTTTTAAGCTCCTGAACTATTTGAAATTGTATTCCATGCAACTATGACCAAGGGGCAAGGGAAAAAACACACCAGTTTCTCAGCTTGGCGTTCGGATGTTCCCACCATGTCGGTCCAACTGTATTTTTTCCCTGAGCCCCCAAGATCCAGACTGCAAATGTAGCCACCTGTGGACCTTGCTCCAACGCAACTCATCTTCCCAGATCCACCTCTCGCCCTTTGCACCATACCACTGCCCTGACTCCTCCAGGCAGGACACTTAGACCCCTGCCTCTTCCTCCTTGGTCTTCTTCCTTTTGGCATTTTTCCATGCCTTTCTGGCATCATAGTCCAGTGTGTTCAGTCAAACCCCAGGTCCTGCATGTGAGGCTGGCTCTGTCTCTCTCCCTCACTTACCCTGCCGCAGCCAGACACCGACCTTCTCTCTGGCCCTGGAGCACACCAAGCCCATTCCCACTGCGGGGCCTTAGCGCTGGCAGTTCCCTCTGCCTGGAATGCCCTTCCCTGGCTGGCTCCTTCTCAGGCAGGGCCAGCCCCCTCCACTGGCCACTCTATTCCAGTTACTTTCAACTCCGCAGTGGTTGAGCGTGGACGCTGCCCACTCTCCACCACTGATGAGCTGAACTGTGGGCAAGAGATGCCACCTTCCCATGTCTCCAATTCCTCATCTGCAAAATAAGGTGACAATGACAGAGCCACTCTTCCAACAGCACCAGCCACATACTGCACTGACACAAAAAATTGCCCAGATATTATTACTTCCTTCATAGCACTATCATTCCAAAATAATGTTGTCTTACCTACTTTCCACTTATTTACGACCTGTCCCCTCACTGCCACCCCACCGTGAAAGCTCCCAGAGAGGGATCATTTGCTGTGCTTTGTACATATAGCAGGTGCTTAATATTTTTTTTTAATTGTGGTCAAATACACATTCCATACCGTTGACCACTTTAAAGTGTACAACCTAGTGGCAGTAAGGACATTCACAGGGTTGTGCAACCACCATCACTATCTGGTTCCCAACTTTTTCATCACCCCAAAAGGAAACTCCACATCAGTTAAGCAGTGGGACCCCACTGCCCCCCCCCACCCCCCGCCACCCGCTGGCAACACCGTTCTGTGCCCGTGGATCTTCCTGTTCTGGACATTTCATACCCTGCAAATGGGATCCTATAACACTTGGCCTTTCGTGTCTGGCTTTTTTCGTTTTTCCCAAGGTTCATCCGTGCTGCAGCATGTTTCAGTACTTCATTCCTTTTCATGGCCGAGTCATATTCCATTATACAGACAGGGCACATTGTGTCTATCCCTTCATCAGCTGATAGGATAGACACCTGGGATATTTCCCCTTTTTGGCTATTATAAAAAGAGTTGCTATAAACACTCATGTATAAGTTGCTTAATAATTTTTAAATGAATGAATGAGTCTATCACCCTCCTAGCAGACAAATCCCTTTCATATGCAAGCCTTCTACCATTTACTAAATGCTTATTCAGTGCCTGGAATTGTACCAAACTGTCCCCTTCAACTCCCCCCTTTATCTCCTCTGCACAGATGGGACACAGAGAGGTAAAGCAACTGGCCCGAGGTCACAGAGCGAGTGGGAAGCTGAGCTGGGATTCAAACCCATGTCTGTTGGACAGCAGGCCCCATGCTCCAAATAGGAAGGTCACGGGTTTATTTCATACAAGTCCCAGATTAGAATATGGGGTGTTTTTTTTTTAAATACCATCAAACTTCACAACCCACAAAGCAGGTCTGGCTCAAATTAGTAAACCCAGGCACGCTGAAAACTACACTTGCTAGCAGACCCAGTTTTCCTTCATTTAAAATTAACAAAACAATATCCTCAAGCCAGGCTGGTCTGAGCTACACTCGACAGAAAGTAAAATAAGTCAGGTCAACCTCACTCCAGATGCTGCACCGACTGGGGCAACAGGGACGGGCCGTGAGGCTGGAAAACCCATGAGAAGTACGAATGTGGGATCCAACCCACTCTGCCCGGGGTTCAAATCCCGGCTCTGCCACTCAGTCGGAACTGAAGCCGGCCATCGCCCCACTCTATAAATTGAACAGTGCCTACCTCGCAGGGGTATTCTAAGGATCAAATGAGTTTTATCTATAAAAGCACTTAGCACATGTCAAGCAAATAATAGAAGTTAGTAGTTACCATCATCCCTGTTGAAGGCACAAACTCTAGGTTTACCCCAGAAAGAGCTCTGACCCCCCGATTCTCAGATTCTTTCTTACTGACACCAACCCACAGGTAAAAACCCTTAAACATCCATTCTGTATTTCACATTTGTTGACCTTAGATTGTCCCAGGGAACCACCATCAGCTGAGACTTGGGGTTCCTTGTGCTTACCTGCATGAAAAAGGCAGACTTCTTTTTGCTCTAAAACAAATGATTTCTGCCTTCAAACGGCTCAGGCAAGAGGAAAGTGCACGCAGACTCCCTTCCCGCACACTCCTATGCTCGGGCGGACTCAAGGGCAACCTTTTAGCATCCAGGTGTTCAGCCTGCTCCCTTCTCCCTCTTTGGCCACCTACACAGACCCACACCTTGGCAAAAGGCATCCACACACCCGTAGGAGAGCGTGGTCAGAAGTTAACAGTTTTTCTAACAAATTAACCTGCCTTTCATTTCATGCAATAAGAATATACAGTGGATCTAATTTGGGTTCTTTTTTCCTTTGAGGCAGAGTCTGACTCTGTTGCCTGGGCTAGGGTGTAGTAGCATCATCATAGCTCACTGAGGCTCAAACTTCTGGGCTCAAAGGATCCTCCTGCCTCAGCCTCCCAAGTAGCTGGGACTACAGGCACACGCCACCACGCCCAGCTAATTTTTTAATTTGTAGTAGAGGTGGGGTCTCGCTCTTGCCCAGGCTGGTCTCAAACTCCTGGCCTCAAGTGATCCTCCCACCTCGGCCTCCCAGAGTGCTAGGATTACGGGTGTGAGCCACAGAGCCTGGCCCTAATTTGGGTTTTAATGTTCTTTTTTTCTCTTTCCACCTCAAGGACCAGAAAACTTTTTTTTTTTTTTTTAACCCTGTAGATCCTCCAGCATGGCTAAGCAAAGTTGATTTGTACCCTGGCCAGAAAATAACAACAGCAGCAGACACTAATTTTTTAGCTATGATTCTGGGCCAGGGAGGTACCAACTATTCATAATTACAACCTCCTAATGAAGGCAGTTATTATTACTATCCCCATTTAACAGATAAAGAAACTGAGGGCCCCAAAAACTGAAGCCACTTGCCTAAAGCCATCCAGCTTTGCAAATGGTAGATAAACGGTAGAGCCCCAGGTTGAACCCAAGCTTCTCTGTACCCCAAAACCCCAGGGCTGGCAGCCAGGGAAGAAATTAACAGGAGGAACAGCAAGGGAACCGCATTACCACGTGCAACTGCCCCCATTAACTAACTTCCGCTTTCTCAGGTGCTGGTCGGGGGACTTTGGCCCAGAATGGCGCACCTATCTCACCCAGCTCTAGAGGAGAAGGGGGAATAGGGAAATCTCCCCGCGCTCCTCCTAAGGCTCAACACCATTTCCTGGGGGGCTGCAGGTTCCTAGACTGTCCCCAAACAAAAGGTTCCAAGCGAAAGGCCCCGCACACAGTAGGTGTTCGGGTTGCCAAAGCAATAGAGCGGACCGCATGGCGCCCTTTCTTCTCCTGTAAAGTGAAACAGCCTGAGTATCTTCCAAGCAGCAGGAGGAGGGCCTAAGGGGCTGGGGGAAGTGGGTCGGGAGCGAGGCCAGGACAAATCCGGGGGTGCTGGGGACAGCGCAGCAGCGTGGCACAGGGGCCGCGTCGCCGGGCAGGACGCCCCCGGGCAGCGGGCAGGGTGCCTGGCTCACAGTCGGTGCCCATTCAGACGTGGTGAATGAATGAATGGGAGGCACGGCGGGCGTCAGCGCAGCCTGGAGAGGCTCGGGCCGCGCCGCCCGCGGGGCCAAGGTCCAAGGAGAAGCGCGGCGCGCAGGAGAGGCCCCCTCCCCCGGCCCGGGCCCCCGCTTCGCGCGCCCGGCCAGGGCCGGCAGCCCCGAGGCCGCGCTCAGCCCAGGCCGGTCCCCAGCGCCAGGTGCGCGGCGGCCGGGGCAAGGTGACCGCGGGCCCGGCGCCCACCTTCTGAGCGGCGCGCACGTTGTCCTCGCCGAACAGGCTGCTGACGCTCTGCGAGAAGGTGTTGACCGTGCGGCGGTAGCTGTTCTTCTCGGTGCCGCCGCGGCCCCGCGCCCCCTGCGCGCCCGGGGCCAGCAGCCCGAGCAGCAGCAGCAGCAGCAGCAGCGGCGGCAGGAGCCCGGCCCGGGCCCGGGGCCCCGGCGAGAAGCGTGCGCCCATGCTCGGCCGGCGGGGTGCGGGGTCGCGGTACGGGGAGAGGGCCGCGCGCAGGGCCGCCGCGGGCTCCGGCGAGGACAGCGTTGGCGCGCTCGAGGGCCGCGCGCCGCGCCTCTGCCCGCCGCTGCCGCCGCCGCTGCGCCACCTGCCCCGCCCCGCGCGCAAAGGCGCGACGGCCCTGCCCACGCCGCGCCCCGCCCCCCGCGCCGGGACCCGCCACCCTCCCGGGCCGGAGCGCGGGGCGGGCTCGAGCTCGCTGCGTCCCGCCCCCGGCCTCCCGGAAGCCTACCCTAACCTGGTGGGGCTTTTCATCGTTTTTTAGAAAAACAATTTTTATTTTTAACTTTACTGTGCAAAGCAGCCCATGTCTACAAAACTTGGAGCAGCCTCAACAAGGATAGTGATTGCAACTGATTGGAAAACATGAAATATACATGTGTGTGATATGCATATATACATAAAATCTTCCTAAATTTATTATAAGGGGACCCAAAAATTGGCCACCGTGGGCATCAGCTCGTTCATTCTGAAAATTTTAAATAATGAAAGAATTGTATTTCAGAGCCACAGAAGAGTTGGGCAGGGAAAGTTCCTTATGGAAAAGCCTAGCTAAAACGTGAGTAAGGTGAATAGAAAGTCATCTGCACTCCCTAATGAAATGATGGATTCCGGAGACGATCATCAAAGGAGACTAAACGCAAGAAGGGGAACTTGCAGACGCAGGGCCACGTTGGGAACACTGCGTCCCGCCAATCTGTCTCAGTGTCAGGAAGCGCCAGCGCCACCTACGACGGGGTTTCGCGGAGACGCGCTGAGCTTGAACCTCCTCTGGCCTCTACATCAAACCAGCAGTTTACAGGAAATGTGGGGAACGGAGGAAAAGTCAGAAGCAGGCAAAAGCAATGAGCCCACGCCAGAGTGTAGGGCATTCTGCAGGACAGACGACCCGGTTTCTTCAGTAAATAAACGACGGAACAGGTCAAAGGGGGGATTATTGGTTTTAAAGACTGAAGAGCCATAATAACCAAATGCAATGCAGAACCTTGTTTCGTTCTGAATCAAACAAAACAAGTCTAACCGGACTTAATTTTTGCCAGTCCAAGAATGAAAAATTGTATCTGATTTTTTAACTTACATCTTCTGGATTCCTGGTTGAGGTTTTCTTATATTTTATTGGCCATTTGATTTACTCCACCGTGGATTGCCTGTTCATATCTTTTGAACATTTTTTTCTTGGGTTGTTTCTCTTTTTTTAAGAGTAAACTTTTTTATTTTTTTATTTTTTTTTTTATTTTTTCTTTTATATTTAATTTTCCTGCTTCTCCATGGGTTGGAAAGTAAACTTTTTTATTGATGTGTAACAAAACATAGAGAAATATGCACAACTCATAGGTGCCTCTTTATGAAATTTCACAAACAGAACACAGAGGGTAACCAGCACCCAGAACAAGAGATGGAACATTGTTGGCTCCCCCAAAGGCTTCCTGTGTCCCCTCCCATTCGCTATGTCCCTTCCAAATTTAGGATTCATTTTGCTTGTGTTTGAATTTTATGTAAATGAAATCACACAGTAGGACTCCTTTGTGGTTGGCTTCTTTTGTTCAACTTTATATTCATGAGATCCACCCCGCGCTGTTGTGTACATGCCTTTTTTCTTGATTTATAGGACATTCTTTATATCTTCTACAAGGTAATCGTTTGGTATGTAATATTTTAGAAGAAAATATAGGAGAATATACTACTACCTACTTAATAGTTTTTAAATGGACATACTTTTTTGTTTTTTTTTTGAGACAGGCTCTCGCTCTGTCACCCAGGCTGGAGTGCAATGGAGAGATCTTAGCTCACTGTAACCTTGAACTCCTGGGCTCAAATGACCTCTAGTCTGAACCTCCCAAAGTGCTGGGATTACGGGGCTGTGCCACCCCAACCAAATGGACACCCTTTCATATACTTAAATAGACATATTTAAGAAGAAACTTTAGATCACTATCATCCTAAGCAGCAAAATCCATGAAAACACAGGTTTGATATGATAATTATACTTTTTGAAAATTCACTGAAATTAATACACAACTTTAAAAAATGTTTACTTATATGCTACCTAAATCCTGTCCTGCACCACCTAAGTTTGTGTTTTGTTTTTTGTGTTTGTTATTTTCTTTGCAGAGAAGAGGAACTCATCCTAATTCAGTCACAATCTTCATTTATTCACTCACTCATTCATTCATTCATTCAAAAAATATCACTTACTGAGTCTGCAGCCCTACCTTACTCTAGGTTCTCATGTTTTTCATGGGGCAGTTTTTTAAAAATAACTTTATCCTTTCTAAAATCCTAAAATAACTTATAGTCCACCTTTTTGTGGTATAATTTAACTTTATCTTTTTTGTGATATAATTTAAATGTTTGCCCTTAACGAATTAATGCTTTTAACGGAAAAAAAAAAACTGTGGTACAATATAACTGTTCTATTTTCAAGATAATTACAGGATACAGAAAATGCATTATTTCCGAGTGCATTACAGACAATGTGATGCGGTAATGAGACTTTAAAGTTGTCTAATAGATGCCTTCTTCTTTTGTATTTTAAAAGGTGACAAAAGCCTCCCACTCTCACGTAGCCAAAAGAGTATTAGTAGCTAATTCAGATTTAGACTCAGAGCACATCGCGCGGGAACTTAACTCACGGCTGTGCTGGGATCTCGGGCCTCGCCCCCTTCTCTGCATAGCCCCGCCCCGGCCCCACACGCCCCGCCTCCGGCCTGGCCCCGTCTTCCGCGCGGCCCCGCCTTCAGCCCCGCCCCTCCGCGTCCTGGTTAGTCCGAGCTCTCGCGATAGCTCAACCCGGAAGTGTCGTGGCTGGGGCTGGTGGTCTGGGCACCCACGTGGGCTGGGCTTCAGGTTGACTTGGTGCTGCCGCCGGCGGGAGCCGAGCTGGGCGGAGGCGCCATGGGGAAGCTGCGCCGGCGGTACAACGTCAGGGGGCGCCAGCAGGCGGGCCCCGACCCCTCCAAGGGCCCCCCCGAGCCGCCCCCTGTGCGGCTGGAGCTAGAGGGTAAGGCGTCCCGGGACTGGAGTTGGACTTGGCGGGAGGGTCGCCCAGAGCCTCGCTGCTAGGGCTGGCAGTGAGGGCACGGGTCCTCCGGCCTGTGCCCTGCCTTCGCAGTTCTGGGGCGGGGGGCCCAGAGAGGTACCCCCATTCCGGATGATCCAAAGGAGGGGTGTTAGTGACAGCCTAGTTTTAACAGTGAATATGGGACAGTACTCGGGGTTTCTCTCGCCCTCCTATAGACCAGGCACTAGTCTAGGCACTGGAGACATAGCAGAAAAGGAGATTTTAAACATCCCTGCCACCCTGAGTTTACATGCTTAAGGGCGGAGACAGGCAAGAGAAACGTAAAATGTGTAGAATGTCGTGTGGCCGTGAAGCAGAGGCGGCGCTCGGGGTGGCTGCAGTGCTCCGTGGGTTGCGGGGAGGGCCTCACTGTGTGGGAGTCAGGACCTGAGATGAGAGAGAAAACGGGGCCCACGCAAGTCGGACCTCACGGGTCAGGGTGAGGACTGGCGCTTTTTCTCTGAGTGAGAAGAGAGCACAGGAGGGTTTACGCAGAGGAGGGGCAGGACGAGGGCTTCTTTTTAACAGCATCACTTTGGCTGCCGAGTTGAGGAAAAGCAGTAGAGGGCAAAGGGAGAATCAGGGTGGTGGGGTGGGAGGTGAAGTGGATGCTTGGACCAGGGGACAGCAGTAGGGGAGGTGAGAAGTGGGTGTGGGTGGGTTCGGGTGTGTTCAGAATCCCGAGAATGTGCACACGAGAATGTCAGAGAAGTCAGAGAATGTGCACACGAACACAGGAGGTGACAAGAATGACCCCCAGATGTCCAGTGGGCAGCGTGGAGCTGGGCTTTGGATATGAGTGGCTGGGGAGCTGTCAGGTATCCAAGTAGAGGGGAGGCAGGCAGCTGTGGATGTTCAAGAGAGGCTGATATTTACATAAATCCGGAGGACTGAGGAAATGAGTCCAGCCCTGGGGAGGGAAGTGAGGAGGATCGTACCTGGGGGATGGAGTAGCCCATGAGGTGGGAGAGAGCTGGGAGAGCGTGGTTGTCCTGGGACCAGGGAGGACACTCACTATCAGCTTTAGGGGCTGTTTCAGGGTCAGGGAGGGAGAGAAGCACCACTGGGTTTAACAGCAGGAAGGCATCGATCACCTCTACTGGGCTGGTTGTGCCAAAGAGTTGGGGGAAGCAATTGAGTGGGTTCAAGGATACAGCAGGTGCCTGAAACTAAAGGTGTTCCAAAACTGAACTTGTCCAGCTGCCGTGTGAGCCCCCAAGGGCCAGGCCGAAGTGGCTGTAGGGACGATTGCAGAAATGGAGAGAGGGGATCTAGGGCCGCTGGAGTAGCCTGCCACACTCCAGCCACCAGTCAGCGTGCTCTCCCACACTCCTGCCGGACCTGGAAGGCAGGTTATAGGGAGGAATGTCGGGAGTCCGAATTCCCTCCTCAGGAGTTGCACAGATAGGCGGGGAGTTGAGGCAAATCGCCTAATATCTCTGTCCCTCCGATTTCAAATCTGCAAAATGGGACCAGTGGTACAGGTTCAGAATCCCTAATCCAAAATACAAAATGCTTCAAAATTTTAAACTTTGCCAACATGACACAGAAAAGAAATGCTTATAGGAGCAGTTCAGATTTCAGGTTTTTGCATTAGAGGTGCTCAGCTGGTAAGTGTAATGCAGACACTCCAAAATCCGAAAAAATCTAAAATCGGAAACACTTTTGGTCCCAAGCATTTTGGATAAGGGATTCTCAACCGTAGTAGCTATCCGACCTGCTATTAGAGTTTTGGAAGTGATGTTTTGGGAAAATATGTTGGTGACTGAAACGAGAATGCTTTGAAAGGTAAAGAAAGCCTGCGGAAGCAGGATGTGTCCCAGGACAGGTGTCAATCATTGTAGTACCAGCGACAGCTCGGGACAGCACCTGGTAGAGAGCCAGAGACACTGGCCAACACTTGCAACTGGGCCATCTGAGCGGAGGGGCTGAGGTCTCTGACCCAGAGATTTGGGGAAAGTTCTTATTCACATCACAATAAGACATCTTCATTTATCCCGCCTTTCTCAGGGCAGAGGAATCTCAAAAGAACGAGGCACAGATTGCCTTCCTTGATGAGCCTTCCCAACCACCCATCTGATATTGCCACCTGCTCCCTCATTTTTATCACATTCCCTTTTTTCCTATAGCACAGTGGTTCTCAGACTTTTTGGTCCATTTACTTTTTTTTTTTTAAGAGGCAGAATCTTGCTCTGTTGCCCGGGCTAGAGTGCAGTGGCATCATCATAGCTCACTGCAGCCTCAAACTCCTGGGCTCAAGCGATCCTCCTGCCTCAGCCTCCCAAGTAGCTGAGACAACAGGTGCACAACACTGTGCCCAGCTAATATTTCTTATTTTTTATAGAGATGGGGTCTCAGTATGTTCCTCAGGCTGGTCTCGAACTCCAGGCCTCTAGTGATCCTCCCACTTCAGCCTCACAGAGTGCTGGGATTACAGGCATGAACCACTGTACCAGGCCAGGAAACTTTTACCTTCTTTAAAACTGAGATCCCAGCTGGGCGTGGTGGCTCAAGCCTGTAATCCTAGCACTCTGGGAGGCTGAGGCAGGAGGATCGCTTGAGGTCAGGAGTTCGAGACCAGCCTGAGCAAGCGCGAGACCCCCGTCTCTACTAAAAATAGAAAGAAATTATCTGGACAATTAAAAATATATATAGAAAAAATTAGCCGGGCATGGTGGCACATGCCTGTAGTCCCAACTACTCAGGAGGCTGAGGCAGGAGGATCGCTTGAGCCCAGGAGTTTGAGGTTGCTGTGAGCTAGACTGACGCCACGGCACTCTAGCCCGGGCAACAGAGCCAGACTCTGTCTCAAAAAAAAAAAAAAAAACAACTGAGGTCCCCAAAGAGCTTTTGTTAGTGTGGGCTATGTGAATCAATATTTTCCATATTAGAAATTAAAACCGAGAGGTTTTTGAAACACAGGAATATATATGCGAGCACACACTTCATTTGCTGTCAGAGCAACAACATTGTCACTCAGTTTGGAGCCTGTGAAAAGCACCCCTGTGTACTTTTTTTTTGCTTTGAATTCTATTTATTTCAGAACTACAGATGAGGGGATAGCTTGCATTGCTTAAAATTATCAAAAATAAATTTTTAAAAATTGGTACCATTATCAAAAAAAGAAAGTTGTCTCATTTTTCTTAATTAGAGTCAAAAAACCTCTCCTGCTCTTTGTAACATAAATAAAAACATACAAACTAAACAGTTAAACAAAGAATCAGATCCTGCCCGTGCAGGAACACCAGAGAGGGAACCCCAGGGTCAGATGGGAGGCAGAAACAGGTACCCTCCGAGGTCCTTCCTCCCTAAGAGTCTGCGGTAGGTGGAGTTGAAGTGTAATATGATCACTGAATTTTTCTAAATGGTCTAGGTTGTATACTTTCAAACTATTATATTTAAAAATAGATACAAACTCAGCACTCTAGTCCACTGAACTCTCTTAAGAGGACGTCATAGTGTTATTATGGAAATAGATTTGATCTCACAGACCCCTTGCCCCTGAGCAGAGGGTGACGTTAATGAGCGTCTGTGCTCTCTGGCTCCCGGGGCTGTGGGTGAGGCACGTGTGTCTTTTCAGACAAGGGCACGTTGAAAGGAGTTGACGCAAGCAATGCGCTCGTTCTGCCTGGGAAGAAGAAAAAGAAGACCAAAACCCCTCCCCTGTCGAAGAAGGCGAAGAAGCCTCTGACCAAAAAAGAGAGGAAAGCGCTGCAGAAAATCCTAGAACAGAAGGAGAAGAAGAGCCAGGTACAGCCCGCTCTGAAGGGTCTGCACACAGCTCTCCAGAGTGGGGAGTCTCTCTGTCCTCCTAGCATGGTCTCTGCAGCAGGACTCTCCCATAGAACTTTCTGGAATGAGGGAAGTGGGCTGTGTCTGCACGGTCCGATGCAGTAGCCACTTAGCCCCATGTGGCTGTTGAGCCCTTGCAATGTGGCTGCTCTGGCTGAGGAACTGAATTTTTGTGCTCACATCTTTTTCTAATCATTCGTGTTACTGATTTTTTTACTTCTGGAGAATTTCAATTTTTTTTCCTTAATTTTGCTTAAGGTAAAAGGTCTGTCCTGGGAAATTCAAACATCTACAAAAGTAGAGAGAATAGTGTAACGGACACTCGTGTCCCCATTTCCAGCTCCAACAGTGATCAGCCCCTGGTCAGTCTGGGGCCGTCTCAACTGCTGGTCACATTCCCCCCACCCCCACCCCAAGTCCTTTCAAAGCAAATCCCAGGTGGTACAAATCTGTACTAGTGTCCTGGGGCTGCCCTACAGATGACCACAAACTGTGTGGCCTAAAACAACGGAAATTTGTTCTCTCGCAGTTCGGAGGCCAGAAGTCCGAAATCAAGGTACAGCAGGCTGTGTCCCCTCGCTAGGCTCTAGGAGGCTCCTTCTCGGCCTCTCCCGGCGGGTGGCGGCTCCAGTGTCCTGCGCTTGTGGCTGCATCACTCCAGTCTGTGCCCCCATCTTCACACGGCCGTTCCTCTCCGTGTCTGTTGTCAGGACACTTGTCACTGGATTTAGGGCCCGCTCAGATGCTCAGGATGGTCTCGTCTTAGATCCTGTAACTTCATTACATCTGCAGAAACCTTTTTTCCAAATGAGGTCACATTTACAAGATATGGACATACCTTTGGGTGGGGGGGACCATTCAACCTGCTCTGCATAGCATTTCATCCATAAGTATTTCAACTCGTATCTCTAACAAAAGGGACCTTTTTAGATAACCACAGTACCATCAGCACACCTGGTTTTTTTTTTAATATCAAGTATCCAGTAAATGGTCAAGTTTCTGATTGTTTCATAGGTGCGCCCCACCCCTTTGTTTGTTTGGTTGGTTTTTTTTTCCCCTTGTAATTTATTTGTTAAAGAAACTGGGTGTAGTGGCAGGTGCTTAAAAAAAGAAAGAAAGAAACTGAATTGTCTTATAGAGTTTCCTACCATCTGGATTTTTTCATTTATTTATTTTGTATTTTATGTAGATCAACTCAGCATGGTAGATTTAAATTTTATTTTAAACATGCTGCTCTGCCTTCCAAAATTTCCTATGCAGTAGTATTTGCATCAAGAGCAATGATTCTGAACTGGGACAGTTTTGTCCCCTAGTCCCCCACCTCCCAGGGGACAATTAGCAATGTCTTGAGACATTTTGGGTTCTGACAACTTGGGGATGGTGCTGGCAGGCAGTTGGGTGGAGGCCCGGGGTCTGCGAAACAGCCTGCAATGCACAGAACAACAAAATCGTTCAGCCCAAATTGTCAGTGGTGCTGAGATTGAGGAACCGTGATCTGGAGGCTTGGTCAGATTCAAGTTTGACAAGGCACACGTGTGCCATGTTTGTCCTTCAGGAAGCCCACGGGTCTCTCCTTAGCAGTCACTGATGTGCAGTCCTTGGAGCTATTAATAGAGGGAAGACTTATTCTTCTGAGAGTGTATCCTTTTTAAATCCTGTTTAGTGTTTTTTCGCCACTGTCCTGTATCTTGCTTTTTGTTTAAATTGTGAAATATACATATAGAAGTATACTGGCTCATGCCTGTAATCCCAACACCTTGGGAAACTGAGGCAGGAGGATCACTTGAGGCCAGGAGTTTGGGACCAGCCTGGGCAACATAGCAAGGCTGTCTCTACAAAAAAATTTTTAAGAAATTAGCCCGTGCGCCTGTAGTCCCAGCTACTCAGGAGAGGCTGAGGCAGGAAGATCACGTGAGCCCAGGATGTCAAGGTTACACTGAGCTGTGATCAGGCTGCTGTACTCAGCCTGGGTGACACAGTGAGACCTCATGTCTTAAAAAACAAAAAAAAGGAGTGTATGTGCAATTTCAAAAACAATAAAGCAGCAATGCATGAAACCCAAACCCAGGTGAAAGAATCAACTGAGGCTGTGTTACTCATGGTGGCCTGGGGCCCAGTTCACACCAGCATGCAGGAAGCTGCCTCCTCCCTGGTAACGGCTGGGGCGTGTTGCTCTGTGTGACTGGCCCATGCCTCATCTGTTCAGTCGCCCGTGGATGGACATCTGGGTGGCCGATGGTCTTCTGTCATGACAGTGCTGCAAAGAGAGCCTCGTTTGTACAACTCTAGACTTCATTTAAAAAGACTCCAGCTGTTAGCGATGCTGAAATTTTATTTAGAGTGTCACTTCCCCTCTGAGAAGAGGGTCGTGATGCCAAATGTATAACACACTCGTTTCCTTCCCAGCGAGCAGAGATGCTGCAGAAATTGAGTGAAGTGCAGGTTTCGGACACCGAGATGAAACTCTTTTATACCACGTCCAAGCTGGGCACTGGGGACCGCATGTACCACACCAGAGAGTGAGTCGGCCAGCCCCTCCCGCCCGCCAGGCCCCCCGGGAGGGCTCACAGGTTTGGAGTCTTCTGGGGGTGCAGTGTTTGGGAAGATAGATTTGTGGTGGCCTGAGTAGCTGACGATCCAGTTGGTAAGGGCCCGAAGCGTCTTCCCTGGTGGCGTCGGTGTTCCCTGCGGTTTGGAGTCCTGCATCGTAGGTTCTTCCAGCTTTTGTACAGATTAGGCCAGAAATTGCCATTAGGTGATCAAGTGCTCAGTTTGGCCCATTGGTGGGTTTGGTTTGTGTAGTGTCACTAAGGCAGGAGGATTGTTTGCCAGTATGTTACTAAAAGCTCCCCAGGGCTACTGTAACAAATTACCACAAACTTGGTGCTTTAGGACAACGGAAATGTATTCTGTGGTGGTCTGGAGGCCGGAAGTCCAGCATCAGGTGTGAGCACAGGTGGCGTGTCTGGAAGCTGCACGGGACAATCTGCCCGGGGCCTCGTCCTGGCTTCCGTGTTGCCCGCAGTCCTTGGCTTGCAGTTGCGTACTCAGTCCCTGTTCCCCTCGTCACATGGCATCCTTTCAGCGCGTGACTGTGTCCTCACGTGGCATTCTCCTAGACCCGGGTCTAGGCCCCGAGTCTGGGTCTCTCTTTTCTCTCCTTATAAGAACACAAGCCATTGGTGGGATTAGGTGGGATTAGGCCCATCCTGGTCCAGGATGACCTCGTCTTAATTTAATTACATCTGCAAAGACCCTGATTCCAAATTAGGTCTCGTTTTGAGGTTCTGGGTAGACGTGAGTTTTGGGAACACGTTATTTAACCCAGTACAGCCAACGTTTAAGAAGTAGATTTCACATTAAAATCCAGGTTCCCACCTGGTCTTGACCCAGTGGGACAATCCGGCCACACCAAGTTGGCATTCCCCCCGGGCAGCGACCCTTCCATGAGCCTGTGTGCCTGGCG
>CM052452.1:2957290-2974943 GCA_028533085.1 Varecia variegata
GGCTCAGCCGCACTGTAGCGTGTGTCGGGGCCACGTTCCCTCTATGTCGGCATCGTGGTTCAGCGTGTGGACGGACCACGTCCCTCACCTGATGGACCCCGCTCCCCCTGCTCTCCGGCTGGCTGGATACGTGGGTTCTCCTGGGTCAAAAGCACGGCAAGTCCCGAGCCCACATTCCTCCCTGACTGCGTCCCACCCCCTGTCTCCCCAGACCCCCCTCCTGGACGACCCCGTCTTCATCCACCCCAGTTCCGTCCTTTTCAAAGAGCTCCCGGAGTTTGTGGTCTACCAGGAAATCGTGGAGACCACCAAGATGTACATGAAAGGTACGTGAAAGGCCGGCGGGGGACCCTGGGGGCGGGCACACTGGACCCCCGGCGGCAGCGCTGTGACCCCGCCCGCAGGTGTCTGCGCCGTGGAGGTGCAGTGGATCCCCAGCCTGCTGCCCTCCTACTGCCAGTTCGACAAGCCCCTGGAGGAGCCGGGCCCCGCCTACTGTGCCGAGACGGGCCGGGTGCTGTGTCACCGGGCCAGCACGTTCTGTGAGTCAGGGCGGCCTGGGTGGCCTGGCCCACTTGTGGCCATGGGCTCCTTGTACACGTGCATCTCGGACGGGGCCACTGCAGGCCTCCTGCCCCTCTGCTGGGTGGGCAGGGAGGGGCCTCGGGAGGGCGGCCACAGGGGGGTCTCGGGCTCACCGGCTCCTGCCCCCAGATCGAGTCGGCTGGCCCCTCCCCGCCGTCCAGGTGGATTTTCCGCAGGGAATTGACCGCTACAAGCACTTTGCCCGGTTTCTGCTGGAAGGGCAGGTAGGTGGTGCGGAGGCTCCCGCCCCTTGTCCCGGGCACCCTGGGGGTCAAGCCCAGGTGTCTCACCCCCACCATGCTCTCTCGGCAGGTCTGCCGCGGGCTGGCCGCGTACCAGGGCTGCCTGCTGTCCAGCCCCAGCACCATGCTGAAGACCTGGGCCAGGTACAGCCTCCTGGGGGTGGCGCGGTGGGCAGGCAGGGCCGGGGGCCTGTGTGACAAAGAACCACACCCTGGGGCTGCAGACATTAGACACGTGTTCTCCCTCCATGCCGAAGGCCAGAGTCAACATCGGGGTGTCTGTCCAGAGGCTGCAGGGTCCGCCCTCCCGTCTGCTCCTCTCCTGCTGCTTCTCGCCTGTGGCCCGGGCCCCAAGCACACGCCCCCCCTTCCTGAGACTGGCAGAGCCAACGGGGGGCATCCTGGGCAGTGCAGGGGCTTAGGGGCGCAGGCCTGGAGGTGCGGCAGGCACCGGCACGCGCACCCGTGCGCTCTCCCCGTGGGGGACTGGAGCTGGGTGTGGGGCAGGGTGTCCCTGGCCGGGCTGTTATGAGCCACGTCGTTCTCCCAGCAGACATTGCCAAGCATCTGCTAGGTGCCGGGATACCGACACAATCCCCATCCCTGTCCCTGTCCCCCTGGTAGTGACACTGCAGTGCAGGGAGGTAGACACCAAACAGGACACAACGAGTACAGATGGCAGCGACTCGGCTCCACAGGGACAGCGCAGGGCGCAGAACGAGGCCTCGAGTTGGGCGGGTGGGGTGTGGCGGGGTGTGGCAGGGAGAGGCCGACGGTGCAGAGGTGAAGGAGGCGGGGTGGGCGCCGGGTGAAACCTGGAGGAAGATACCAGGCAGGAGGAGCCACATGGGCACTGCAGCCTCAGTGGGCAGGGGACTTGGGGACGGCCGGGCGACTGGATCAGAGGGGCGAGGATGGCAGTGGGAGGAGGAGATGGGATTTAGATCCTCCTGCCCCAGCATGATTGGGGCGAGGGGACCCTTCACCCTCCCAGGCAGGGTGCCAGCAACCCGCGTCCCGCCCACAGGCTGCAGCCCCGGACCGAGAGCCTCCTGAGAGCCCTCGCCGCAGAGCACGCAGACTGCCGCGACGCCCTCCTGTCCGCCTGGACGAGAAACCCCAGATGTGAGCTTGGCCAGGCCCGGGTGGGAGTGTGTGGGGTGGGCCCACTGAGGCAGGGCCTGGTGCTGAGTGCACAGCGGCGAGCCACTCCTCCCACCCCGCGCGAGTCCCTGGCCTGATGCTGTCCTCCTGCCCTGCAGACCTGCTGGCCGAGTACTGCGAGTGGCTTCCGCAGGCCATGCACCCCGACATCGAGAGAGCCTGGCCGCCCACCTCTGACCCCTGACCCACACCTGGCTGCAGGCCAAGGACTGGTTTGGGCACCCCCTGGCCCCTGCCTGCGCCTGGGAGGCAGGCCGAGCCCCCAGGCCCTGGTTCGTCCCAGCCTGATTCTGCGCAGAGCTTGCCCTGCGCCATCAGCCCAGGGTGGCTTTTCTGTAACTATGACATGGTGGGTGATGATTTCATCTCTCGGGCTGGTCCGTGTCTCACACGTGCCCTTTGGACTACATTAGTCCCAGCAGAGCAGCAGAGCTGGGCACATGCAGCCCCTCCCCACTCCCCTTCCGGAAGGCAGGAGCGTCCCCCACCCCGTGTTTCTTCCTCCCCTCAGCACCCCGGCCTGGCCTCAGAGCCATCCTAGACATCAGCGAGCCTGCGTTCTGCTCCGACCCTGAGGGGCTGCCTGCCCCCCTAGCCCCCCAGACCCCACGCCTTCCTGGAGGTTGGCCATCAGCACCTTTCCTGTGTTGTGGCCACAAGGAGTGGGTGTCATTCCTTGGGTGGTCCCTCAGACACCGGGAAGGGGAGCTGGCCTTGTCCGTCATCCCTGGTCCCTGAGCTGGGGCCGTGCGACTGTTCTTTCGGCCTTGAATGAGGACCCCAGACACCTCGCTTTCCCTCCCTCTCTCCTCCGTGGCAGAGGTGGAGGGGACAAGGGCAGGGGTAGGTCCCCAGGTGAGAAAGAGGGACAAGGGGGCCCCTGCCCCTCCGTCCCCCACAGGGAGGGGCTTGGACGTCTGCCCAGGCCAAGCTCCAGTCGGGCTGGATTCCACAACTGCAGCTTTGGCGGGGACAGAGTTGTGAAATAAAAATGTTCCCTGCACCCACAGTCCCCCACACTGTTTGTGCGCTGGGCTCAGGGAAAGATAGCCCAGGCGGACAGCGTCCCGGGAAGCAGGGCTTGGCCTGGCGGCCTGACGTGGCTTCTCAACACTGCTCTCTGCCTCCTGAAGGAGACCTCACCTGCGCAGGTCCCCCTACCCACCTGGCCCACAGGGAGGTGCCCACGGCCCTGCCCCCTCCCGCCACAGCCTCCCGGGGAGCCTGGGCAGCCTGCAGACATGTCTTGCTTGACCTGCCGGTGATTGAGGCAAGCTTTGATACCTCGCTGTCCTGTAGAACTGGGATGTTTCCCACTGAAACATCCTGACCTGGAAACCGCCCCTGCACAAGCGCCAGCCGTTCTGAGATGGAAGAGGGAGCTGTGCTGTCCACCCCTGCCTCCGTCCATCCCACTCTGAGGCCACAGTGGAGGATCCACAAACATAACTAGGCAATTTTTCAATATAATTAACATACCATAAAATTCACCGTTTTAAGGTGAACAATTCAAGGGCTTTTAGTATATACAGTTGGGCAACCGTCATCATCATTTAATTCCAAAGCACTTTCGTGCCCCGTGCCTGTCGGCGTCCCCTTTTCTCCCCGCTGGACCCCACTGATCCACCCCCTGCCTCTGGATCTGCCCATCCAGACATTCCTTGCAAAGAATCATGAAATGTTGATATTAACGTGGCCTTTTGTGACTGGCTTCTTTCATTTAGCGTAACATTTTCCAGTTTCATGCATTTGGCAGCGTGTGCTAGTACTTCGTTCCTTTTTATGGCTGAATAATACTCCATTGTATGCGTAAAACCACATTTGTAGTTGCTAAACTTTGACTATTGTGAATAGAGCTGCTGTGAACGTTTATGTACAACCTGTGTGGATGTGTTTTCCGTTCTCTCAGGTGTATATGTAGGAGTAAAAACCAATGTTTTTAAAGCCTCGTTTCTCTGTATAGCCGTCTATGAATGAAAAACATAGCAACATAACACTGAAAATCAATGCTGGCCCGGCACCGTGGCTCACGCCAGTAATCCCAGCACTCTGGGAGGCTGAGGCAGGAAGATCCCTTGAGACCATGAGTTTGAGACCAGCCTGAGCAACATGTTGAGACCCCGTCTCTGCAAACAATTTTCAAATTAGCTGAGTGTGGTGGCGCATGCCTGTAGTCCCAGCTACTCGAGAGACTGAGGCAGGAGGATGGCTTGAGCCCAGGAGTTTGAGGCTGCAGTGAGGTGAGCTAGGCTGACTCCACACACTGTAGTCCGGGCAACAAAAGGGAGACTCTGTCTCAAAAAAAAAAAGTGTACAAGTGTCCATGCCCTTCGACCCTGCGATGCTCCGCATGGGCGTCTATTCCATAGAGACACAGGCATGGGGGGCAGGGATAACACGCACTAGGTGTTGACAGCACTTCAGTGGGACAGAACAATTACCTGAATGACTAGGAGGAGTGGCGGAGTGAAGCGTGGTGCCGCTATTAGGGAACACTATGCAAACACCTCCAGGACATGTCCACAACCCGCTCAGGCTTGCACCTCCACCGCCCGCCCCCTGGCGCGAGCCTTCGGCAGCCCACCTGGACCACGGCTTAACCTCCTCCCCGGTCTGATGTCCGCCCAGCCGCCCAGGGTGTATCCTCCATGTGGCCGCCACAGGGAGCCTTTTGAAACCTAAATCTGATCACCTCGTTCCCCGGCATCACCCTCGCTCGCTGAGCTCTGCACAGCCGGCCCCTTCTCCAGCCTCAGGGCCTTTGCACTTGCCGGCTCCCCGCTCTATGTGCCGCCCTTCCTGCAGACTCGTCCCCCGACAGCTTATCTAAAGCAGCCGCTGCACACACAGCCCTACACTTTCCCTCTCATCACTATTACCGTCTTCATGAAGCGCATCACTGCTTGCTCACTGTCGGTCTCCGGTCTGAAATACAAAGTCCAGGAAGGCGAGGAAACGTTGCCTTGCCTGTCTTCTCCGGGGATACCTGGGCACACAGCAGGTGCTCAATGCGTGCGCATCACCTGACACGCAGGAGTCACTGAATGAACGGCCAAGTGCAGAACCCTGCTTAGGAATACAGTGTAGAAACCTGCTTGAGGAGATGAACAGCTAGGAATGTTAGTTTTCCGGGTTTTTTGCTTTTTACGGAGACAGGGTTTCGCTGGAGTGCAATGATGCAGTCACAGCTCACCGCGGCCTCCAACCCCTGGGCTCAAGCGACAGGCGCGCGCCACACCCCCCGTCCCTTTCGCGGTGTTTCTCTCCATCATAACCTTGTGAATGCGATTTACGAGGAAAAGCAGGAAAAGAGTGGAGATGCCGGGGATTGAACCCGGGGCCTCATACATGCAAAGCATGCGCTCTACCACTGAGCTACATCCCCTCGCCCGAGCAGCCGCTTTCGTGAGCGCACATACGGGAAGTGGCCCCGGCTGGGCCGCGCGGGTTCCCCGCCCTGAGTGCCGGCGCCTCAGTCGGCTGCGGGGGACCTTCCGCGTCCCGGAGAAGGCCCTGGTCGGCGACGCCGGGACCCGTAGCTGGCGCGAGCCGCATCGGAGGATGCCGTGTCCATAGGAGTTGATCTGTGGAACCGGCGTCACAGCATGTCCTCGTTAGTATAGTGGTGAGTATCCCCGCCTGTCACGCGGGAGACCGGGGTTCGATTCCCCGACGGGGAGGCTAGTGAGCGTTTTGAACCGCGTGACGTGCTGTGTAAATGCACGACGTTGTGCACATCACAGCACGGGTGGCACCTGTGACAGTATGAATGAGGGCCCTTCCGGGGGGCTTCCTGCCCCTCAAGGACGTGTTAAACTAAGGCAGTGAGGCACTCAGTGGGTTCCCTTTTACGTCAAAAAAATGCGTATGTAGACGCACAAAGCTGTGTCGTGTTTCATGTTTATGTTTGTGGTCTGCACCGCAGGGACAGCCACAGCCTAATTAGGGGCCGCAGAACCCGCGGGAGTGTGCGTCAGCGCCGTAGCGCCTCCCCCTACTCAGTGCGCACCACGGCCCCCGGGTGGGCCTGCTGTATGCACGTCCCACGGAACCCCCTGCATGCACGTCCACAGAGCCTGCTGTATGCACGCCCCACAGAGCCCGCTGCATGCACGCCCCACAGAGCCCGCTGCATGCACGCCCCACAGAGCCTGCTGTATGCACGCCCCACAGAGCCTGCTGTATGCACGCCCCACGGGCGAGGGGCGCCGCGCAGGGACGGCAGCACAGCGCGTCCGGGGTCACACCCAGCGCAGTCCACTCCCGACACAGGTGACCTCGCGGGAGCAGGGCCGGGACGGCAGGTGGGAGTGACCCTGACTGTCCAGTTCCACACCTTTCTGGGCCGTTTGCGTTTGGTTTCTCTCCCTCCTTTCTTTCCTATTGTATTCGCTTTTTATCAAAATGACAGTCCTGGGTTTTAACAGTCAAGTGAAACTACTGTCCTTTAACGAAAACCAGCGGGAGTCCCCTGCCGTAGCCCCTCGTTCCTCGTCTGTGACAATGTTTTTTAACTTTATACGTGTTCTGTTCTTTTCATTTCTTTTCTTTTGTTTTCTCTTGTTTTTTCTTGTCTTCCTCTCTTTCTCTTTATTCCGACACAGTTTATATGGGCAGGGACTTTATTGGCCTTTTTATTCTCTCTTCTTTATACTACTCCGTATTTAACTGAAATCCTGAAACTATGGAAACGTCCAATCAACATCTTGGCTCAAGGAACATCTTTTTCCTTTTATCTTAAAAGTATCAGTTTAGGCTGGGCACGGTGGCTTGGGCCTGTGATCACGAATCATCTTGTATACTGATTCATGGATGGGCCAGGTGGTCATCAGCTGGTCAGTGAAGGCTTATGGAATGATTTCACATAACGAGGCCTCCCCACTTCCTCAGTGTCCCCAGACAACACCCCCCTCACCCGCCCACCCACTTCCCAAAGGGAAGGGAGGCACCAGAGCCCAGCCTGCATGCCGACCTGTTGATTTCTGCATGCCTTGAAGCTGAGCAGGTGCACACAGGTATGGAGGCCACACTCGGAGGCCGGATCTGAGTCACTCCCTGCCCCGAGGAAGGCCACACTTGGGCCCATGCGTCCTCCGACAGGCCTCCGCGTGGTCAGCATCTTCGCCACACCTCGCACCGACTGGGGAGCTTCACTCAGGGGGTGACCTGGTTCCTTTGCACAGAGAAGGGAGCTTGAGAAAGCTGAGCTCTGACCCAGGTAGGATTCATTCATTTGGTCCACAATATTTATTAAGCACCTACTATGTGCCAGGCAGTGTTCTAGGCACTGAGGGACAGCAGTGACGGAGGCAGACGACTTACATGCCCCTCTTGGGTCTGTCCTTCCATCCGGGAGACAGATCATGGGCACAGAGAGCAATCAATAAGCTAGCAGTGTACTATAAGGGGCTCGGTCTTGTTGGGAGGCGTCATCAGGGAAGGCTTCTCTGGGGTGGTGGCCTTAAAGGACGAGAAGGGGCCACTGTACACAGGCGCTGGGCGAGCAAAGCAGGGTTCCCTCTGAGTCCGCGTTTCCGGCGTCAGATCCAAGCGGGAAGAACCCAGGAGGATCGAAACGACCAGAAGGATAAAAGCGCAGCTTAATGACAACGGGTGCCGAAATAGCTCAGTTGGGAGAGCGTTAGACTGAAGATCTAAAGGTCCCTGGTTCGATCCCGGGTTTCGGCAGGTTCCCCCTTTTTTTCCCAATTCTCAGGGAAAGGGAATAAACGAAGCTGATTCTTTCCAGTTAATAGAGGTTTTGTTTCACTTTCTAAATTTAAAAGAGCCTCGAGCAGTATCCACTGGAAGCCAAAAGGGTATGGAAACTTCCCTGCAAATCCCCGGTTGGGTGAAACAAACAAGGTCAAGGTTTTTCTGACTACACATTTTTCACTTTCTTAAATGCTTACTAGTCTCTGTTGTATGTTTGCTGATGTCTGTTCCTTGATGTTTGCTTCTGTTTACTAATTTCTGTTCTCTGATCCCTCGTGGCTAAATCAGAGACCGAGCAGGGAACAGCCACTTTAAAATAGCATTAAGTCAGGTGGGACTCCTTGTTTTGTGGGAAAATGTAAAATACTTAATTCTTTGGAGCACAAAAATATACGTAGGGGAAGCTCCATATCCTTTAAAGAAGTCACCTGAAGCCCGCTCTCCAGCGCCAGTCCTCGTTAGTATAGTGGTGAGTATCCCCGCCTGTCACGCGGGAGACCGGGGTTCGATTCCCCGACGGGGAGGCTGTCAAGTTTTTACCGTGTTGCGTTTTTTCATTTCTCTTCCCAACAAATTAAATTCTTCAGTTTTCATAGGCAGTTCTTACTCTTTCCTGGAAAAATAAACCCAGCAGCCAAGCGAGAATCCATCCGGTGGCTTTTCTGTGGACGTGCTGCCTGGTCCCTGTCACTCTCTGATAAGGAGAGAGGAAGACAGGCAGTGTTCTCACCCCGAAGTGTTGATGCATCTCCTGCACCGCTGCTGCAAGTTGTTTAGTTTACAGAACTGGAGGCCAGGAACGGCTCGCTCTGCTGCCAGTATTTCGTCTTATGTTTGGCCCCAGCCCCGAGGTTGGCCCTACAGAAAACGTTAATGGATGTGAGACGTTTGCTTGTCCTAATTCGGTTGCGGACTCACCTTCCTGAATACAGCCACCACCCTTCCCAGACTCCTATTCTTTTATCCACCTATTCGTTTATCTTTTTTCGCATTCACTTTACACATATTTACTGAGCACCTATTCTGTGCCAGGCACTGTTCTGGGATAGACAAGGTCCTGCTGTGTTTAGACGACAACCCAGTTAGGGACACAGACAATGAACAAAGAGTATAAAACAGGTAAATGCCGCGGAAAAAGACAAACCAAACCAGAGGCGTGTGGTAGGGAATGGGTGGGATTCGCAGGCCCCTTTAGAGAGGTGGTCAGGAAGGCCTCTGTGAGGAGGGGACACTTGAGCCAGGACCTGGACAGTGAGAAGAGCCGGGTACAGCATTGCCGGCAGAGGGAACAACAAGTGCAAAGGCCCTGGGGTGGGCAGGAGGTGGTGTGTCAGGGTGCCCTGAGGGAGAGGGAGAGGGAGAGCAGGAGGAGAAAATGAAGTCAGAGCTGTCAACAGAAGCCAGATCTCCTAGCGCCTGGAAGGGGTACGCAGGGCAAGGAGTACGGGTTTGATTTTAAGAGTTTTGTGCGGAGAAGAAACATAATCAGGTTTGCTCTGAGTAGACCACTCTGGCTGCCATGCAGGTGGGCACTGGACAAAGAAGGGGCACTTGCTGACCCAGGGACATCTCTTGGTTTGTTCAGGAATCACACCCAAAATAATGCCACCCATGGCGCGGTGTTCAGCGCTTCCTGTGCCCGGGGTACTGACTCCGACATCACCCTGGCCTTCAGCTGCGCAGTTTCAGCACCAGCAGGCTGTAAGGGGGCGGATGGGGAACCAGGAGCAGGACGTTTTTTGAGGCGAGGTCTCCCCATCACAGGCGAGACATCTCAAGGCTGGAGGAAAGAGGTGTCGCCTTCAGTTTCCTGCCCTCTCACCCACCCCCTCCCCACTGAATGGCCCCTTGATGACCTGGACACTAAACCTTGTGACTTCTCTCCCTAGGTGTGTTTAATGAGCACGGTGCCAGGGCGGGGAGAGACGCTAATTCCCAGTTAAAGACCGGCTCTTCTCAGTGCGCAATTGTAAACACATTCCTCTGAGTTTAAGCCCTGATTCTGGGCCTGCATCTGTTTCTTTTTAGTTTGCTCATTTTTATTTTCAGAAGAATTATTTGGGGAGAAAAAAAGAGTCTTCAAGCTGTTGTGCAAACCTCAAAGTCACTGAAGGTTGGGATGGTTTTTAAGGACCAGAACTCAGAGATTTCTGGGTGGAGGTACAATCGAGCCGATGCCCTTATTTATGGCAAAGAAACTCCTTATTTTCCCTTCCTTCTCTTGTCTCTGAGGAGCAACGTTCAAAAATGACTCAGTTTTCGTTTGTCCCTTGGTTCTGGTGTCAGCTAGAATTTTAGCTGCAAGGCCAGGAAGAGTGGGCCTATCTGGGGAACATAAAAAGTTTTATTTTGATTTGCTTTTGCTAAAATCTAAAACCTGTTTAAACACACAAAATTTTAAATTAGAAAAAAAAAAACCTTTTTGCACCCCAACGTTTACTCCAGCACTATTCACAGTGGCCGAGATATGGACTCCAACTAAGCGTCCATCAAAAAATGGATGGATAAAGAAAAAGTGGTCTGTATACACAATGGAATGCGATTCAGCCACAAAGAAAGGATGAAATCCTGTCATTCCAGGCAACATGGAGGAGTTTGGAGGACATTATGTTAAGTAAAATAAGCTAAGCCAAAAAAGATAAACACTGTATGGCCTCACTGATATGTGGAAGCTGAAAAAGTTGACCTCACAGAGGCAGAGTGTGGAATAGTGGGGGGAGTGTAGCCACAGGCTGGGTCCGTCGGCTAAACAGGAGGAATCAGCTCTAGTGTCCTATGGCACTATAAGGTGACCATAATCAACAACTTATTGTCTATTTTCAAATAGCCAGAAAAGCAGATTTTGAACATTCCCACCACAAAAAATTGATAAATGTTTGAGTGATGGATATGTCAATTACCATGATGTGAACATTACACATTGTATATGTGTATCATAACATCACATTGTACCCCATAAATATGTACAACTATTCAATTAAAAATAATAATAAAAACCAAACATAAATAAATGAAACAGGTGCAAACACAAAAAGAAAAAAAAAAAACTTTAAGAATACAGTATAACAGAGATTTTCAAGAAGGCAGTGGAAAGGGGAGGGGGATGTAGCTCAGTGGTAGAGCGCATGCTTTGCATGTATGAGGCCCCGGGTTCGATCCCCGGCATCTCCACTTATATTTTACTGTCTGCTTTTTGTTCATGGTTCTCTATCATTAAATCGCCCGTAATAGTAATAGCAGAAAAATGTAAAAGGCAAAACCTGACTCCATGCAAACCACGCCAAAAGTGAACAGAACGATCCTTTCAGGAGTTTACTACACGTTTGGTGGCGTTGTGACGTGATGAACTGGCCTCGAGGACGGTTGATTCGTTCCTGGCCATCAGCGTGCAAGCGTGTAAGTCACCGGCAGGGCTGAGCCCCTCGGCTTGTCAGCCCCTTTCCTCTGTGCTGCGGGCAACACACCGTCTGCAGAGGGAGCACCCCAAAAGCAAACTGGCCTCCCCACGCGGGCTTGTCCTCTGCTTCATCAGTAACATGTCACCAAGGCACAGAATGAAATCAGGGGCTTTCATGTACATTATGTTTGCATTTATATTCCTTCACTGTTTCTGTATTTTATCACTGCAAATAAAAGACAAGCTCTCATAGACAGACGGACCCGGCTGCATCCTGTGGTTACGGTTCCTGCTCCGCGGCAACCATGAATGCCCCGCAGTCAGCTCCTTCCCCACTCGACTTCACGTGTTAGAGCAGGGGTGAGTTCTGTAATTATTTCATTACATGTTACAATGTAATAATAATGGGAACAAAGTGCACGATAAGTGTAATGCACTTGAATGATCCTGAAACCGTACTCCCTCCCCCATCCCTGTCCCCGTACCTGGAAAAATTGTCTTCCATGAAAACTGTCTCTGGTGCCAAAAAGGTTGGGGACCTCTGTAACGGTAAAAGCCTCTCGTCTTAGATCTGGAGGTCTTTGCAAAGCTTTCATTTCTGAGATGAGGAAACTAAAATTCATGATGTGACTCACCAGTGAGGTGGTGACACAGTGGTGACCGCTCCTGTTCTAATGAGCTTTGGTGAAGGTTATTTCTTCCTAAATGTCAACAGGTTTTTTTCTTGAATGTTGAAGATGATTTCTAAAGTGATCCGGCCTAACGAGGAACTAATTATATACTTCCGTTTTACTTTGTATAATTAAATATTTCTAATACTGCTGTGAACTAAAATAAAATCTTTTTTTAAAATTTCAGCATATTATGGGGGTACAAAAGTTTAGGTTACGTATATTGCCTTTGCCCCCTGACCCTAAAATAAAATCTTAAGGCTTCCCCCGTAACCGGCTGACTGAATGGACCCCCTCCTGGTCAAGGGGATACCCTAAAACTGAATTGTCTGCCAGGAGGGCGGAGGTCAGACAGGCCTCATGCCCCTCCCTTCTTGGGGACATCCTGTGTAACTCATTGACAGGCCTAAGGCTATGCAAGACACACCTGCAGGTCCTCAATTTACACAACACATGTATGTCCCTGGCTTGTCTCTGATTAACTGACTTCCTTATTTTAAAAGGTTCCCAGCCTTTAGACAAAGCTTCAAGTCTTTAACCAATTACAAGTCAAAGAGTCTTTAAATTTAAACCCACCTATAACCTCCAAGCCCCTGCTTTTATTTTTTTTATTATTTTTTTATTTTTTGGTAGAGATGGTGTTTCACTCTTCCTCAGGCTGGTCTAAAACCCCTGACCTTGAGCGATCCTCCTGCCTCGGGCTCTGAGAGCCCTAGGATTACAGGCGTGAGCCACCACACCCGGCCCAAGAAAGCCCCCACTTTGAGATGTCCCACCTTTTCAGGTCAAACCACTGTATGCCTTCCATGTATTGACTTATGACTGTACCTGTAATTCCTGTCTCCCTGAAATGTGTAAAACCGGGTCAGGGTCCTCAAATTCGACTCAGAATAAACCTCTTTAAATTATTTTACACAGTTTGGCTTCTTTTCTGTTGACAGTGCATACATAACACGGAAAAAAATACCATAAGGAGTTGTTATTGTTAGAGGCTTGTGTTAGGAATTGGAGCTTTCCAGAAAAATCATTAATCTTTAAGAGAAAACATTTTCTCAACTACTGTATTTTATTTTACATTTAATTAAACAGGCCAGATGCGGTGGCTGACGCCGGTAATCCTAACACTCTGGGAGGCAAAGGTGGGAGGATCGCTTGGGTTAAGGAGTTCAAGACCAGCCTCAGCAAGAGCAAGACTAAAAATAAAAAGAAATTAGCTGGACAACTAAAAATATATAGAAAAAATTAGCCGGGCATGGTGCCGCATGCCTGTAGTCCCAGCTACTCAGGAGGCTGAGGTAGGAGGATTGCTTAAGCCCAGGAGTTTGAGGTTGCTGTGAGCTGGGCTGACAGCACTCTAGTCCAGGCAACAGAGAAAGACTCTGTCTCCAAAAATAAATTTTAAAGATAAAAAAAATAATAAAGCCCATTATATGAGGTTGCCAGAGTAGTCACATTCATAGAGACAGGGAGTGGAATGGCGGGTGCCAGGGCCTTGGGAAGAACAGGGAGTTGATTAATGGGGACAGAGTTTCCTTTGCACAGGATGACAACAGTTCTGGAGACGGATGGTGGTGACAGTCGCACATTGTGAATGTACTTAACACTACTGACCTGTATACTTAAAAATGGTAAGTTTTATGTTATGTGTATTTTACTACAATTTAAAAACAAAGCCAAACAAACGACAAAAACAAAGCCCAAATAGGTCACATCACTTTCTAATATTCCTAAAGCACGCAAATTTGGAGACTAGACCTTAAGTCTGATTTTGACAGGTGTGGGACAAATTGGTTATTTTTAAGATGGAGCAGTTTGTGTTCTGCCACACAATTCAGAAGCACATAGGTAAACAGGAAAAAGAACAAAATCCCTTGGGTTTTTGTTTTTTCCTGTTTGCAAGGCCTCTAACCTGCAGATACCCTTGACAACCTTTTATGGTTATATAAGCGATGACAAAGCGTTCCCACCCGGCCCTCTGATTTCACGCTTTCTCTTGGGTGGAACATGTTTGCTGACCCTTATGTACTCAGACAGCTTCTTGGTGCAGGATTAAGTCACATACTAGGCTGTGACCTTGGGGGAATTGAATCCTTTGAGGGAAGCAAGAAAAGCAGGCAGACAGGCAGGCACGAGTCCACCCCCACCCTCCTCAGCCGCAGCCCACACCCAGGCCCTTTGTGAGCTCAGCCCATCACGTGCTCCTGTCTGCCTGCCAATCCCGCCCTGTTGCTGGGCCTCTGTCCCTTTGCCATTGGTGCCAGCTCTGAAGCAATCTTTTCTGGGGTGCCTGCAAAGGACGGATCTGTGGGTGGAACGAACTGAAAATGGATCCAATGACTCATCCCGCTTCTCGCACATTCTAGCACATCCCGTTCCAGGTCAGGAGGGTTTAGGTTTTAGGAGTGTGACTTGATACCTGACTCATGAGTCCAAGTGGGACATTTAGGCCTTGGGAGCCCTTTTCAGAAGATGGATAAGCAGTTCTAACAACAACAGAAGTCCTCAGTAGGGCAGGGTTTCTCAGCTTGCACTGTTGACATTTTGGGCTGGATGAGTGAGTCTGTGTCTTGGGGACACTGCAGAATGTTCAGCAGCATCTGGCATCTACTCCTCCGTCCTAGCAGTAGCACCCCTACCTGCCGCCCCTTCACAGTTGTGACAACCAAAAGTGCCGCCTGACATTGCCAAATGTCCCTTGAAGGGCAAATCACTTTTGGTTGAGAACCACCGTTCTGGAGACATCTGCCACCTCCCTTTTAGGAAGCCATTTTCTTCTCCCCTCCCTCTGACCTCATTGCTCTTGGAGAAATGTTTCCTTCAACAACAACCCACTGGTGGACCTAAGTTAGGGATTGCTGGGGGGTGTTTGAGAATTTTTCTACCAGAGACATCAGTTTCTCTTTTGACCTAACCCTTGGCCCTGTCCCCCACCCTACCCCCCAGCCCTTCCTCTTCCTCCTCCCTCCTTCCTCCTCCTTCCTCCTCCCTTCCCCGCCCATGTAATCAGGGCTGTTTTTCTCAGTACCTTTTAGACTTTGAAAAAAGCCATGTCACAAAGCTGGTGACTCAGCCTTTAAACAACATGAATCACAAGGCTTGCAGCAAAGCAGCAGTCAAAAACAGGGTGTGGTTTGAAGCCAGGCCTGGTCATCTTAGAAAGAACCCTGGCTTTTTATTCCTTTAAAAACTCCTTCCTGAGATGTAGAAATAACCTTCGCAGAAATCTGTTTTGGAAATCACTGGGGTCTCTTGTTAATCCTGGAAAATGACATGTTACATAATCAGGTTGGGGTAAAAATAAACAAATTGGCTGGTGAGCCTTTTTTCCTCCCTCTTTTATCAAAATGGAATTTGCCTGTAGAAATACATTTCATATTTGACATATTTAAATTTCTTTCCCCAGAAATATACAGAGCTGAGATTCACTTCGTGTCTTTTATTACTCATTTCCCAGTAACACATGACTTCATTCTCTATGGAAAATGTTAAAAATTACAGAAGTTAAAGTCTATTTTCAAAAAGGCTCAGACCTGGTATTTTCATAAATACATACAAAGATAGGTTACCATAGAAAATACATAGCACGTTTGATTCATATTTTAATCATATTATTTAAATAATATAATGTTCATAATTTAAAATAATGTAGCCTTTTCCTAATGGCACATTTTTCAGTTAGTAGCTTTTTTTTTTTTTTAAGGCTTTAAGGATAGAAATCAAAGTAATCTCCACCCCCACGTTTGTAGAAACAGACTTGTTCTAGAAGAGTCCAGAATGAACCTTGGCTGGGAATTCAAGGGCATGAGGGAGACATTTCACTGTAAACTTTTAAAAACCTGCTTTAAAATTTCACCCTATTCCCATATTTTTAAACACTTAAAAAAATATGCTGACGAAATGACACATAGGGATCACAAAACAGGTTGTGGTAAAAATAAAAAATCTGGCTGGGTGAGCCTTTTTCTCCTGTTTTATCAAAATGGAATTTGCCTGTAGAATTACATTTCATATTTACATTTTTTCCCACAGAAATACACAGGACTGACATTCGTGTCTTTTAAAATCTCAGGCTTTGGGGGGTTCAATTTCTGAGAATATTACCCATGAACACAACTGAAATTTCGATGCCTCCTTGTTGACACCTGGGGTGACCTCCTCACCCCCAAAGCCGCCTGGAATACCCAGGAAGGCTAGAGAACAGCCTAGAAAAATCTAGTTTGGGCAGCCTTCAGCTTGCAGCTGCAACAGTTTTAAAATGTATGGATTTTCCACCTTTCTGTCCCAAATTCCACCTGACCACACCAGAGTCATTTCCCCGCGGGAAAGTTATCTTTCGGTCATTAGTTTGGGGACCACCGACTTGTCCCCAGGGCCTGCGTCCGGCGCGCAGATCTGCCGAGTCACGGCCCCTGTCCCGGTGCCCGCTCGGCGGGGGATGGGCTGGGCCGTCCCGAGCGGGGGGCTGGGGTCCCGGGGAGCCCCCGTCACGGGCCGGGGGCGGCGAGAGGGAAACTTGGCGAAACAAAAACACCGTCATTATCTTCATCGTGACCCTAATAAAGCCCCGTCAGTCCCGCGGGCTGTGCCAGGCAGGGAGCGCGCGAGAGTGCGGGACCCCGACCCCGCGGGCGGCGCTCGGCCCGAGCCCCTCGTCCGCCAAGGGCGGGTCTCGCGTCCCGCGGGGGCCGTTGGGGCCGAAGGGCCGGGGCGCCGGGGCCGGGGCTGAGGCATTGGGGTCGCCCGTCCGCTCCGAGAACCGCGGAATCCGCCCCGGGTTTTTCCCGCCTCCCCCCAAGCCGGCTCCCCTCCCCCAGGGCGAGCGCCGGCCGCGTCAGGAGTCGCTGCGCGCACCGAGAGCGCTTGATCCCTCCGCCAGGTCGCTCAGGGCGGCGGCCCAGTCCCCACCAGATTCAGCCCCAGAGCCCCAGTGTCAGCAGGAAAACATGTCAGGAGGAGAACCGGATGACCCCTGGCACTAATTTTCTTCACAGAGACCGGAAGGTGTGGAAAAAAGTAGTCCGTTCTCGGCGTTTCTGCGGAGGGATCTGTTCGGGGCGGCGGTCGCCGATGACCTATATAAGGAAGCGCCGGGTGTGGCGCAGCGAGTTCCGTCGAGGCCGGGAGTGGAGTTGCTGTTCTGCTGTGTGAGCCGCCGCCGTTACCCCTTGGTGAGTGGAGCCTTGGCGGCCGGCCCGGGGCTCAGCGGCTGTGAGGCCGCGAGGGGCGCAGGGGACAGCGCTGCCCGTCGGCCCGCCGCGGGCGGAGTGGTCGCCGGGGCTCTTAGTCGGCCGGGCCGCGAGCAGGGTGGCCCTGAGGGGGAGGGAGGCAGCAAAATGGCAGCTGTTTCCGAGCCCGAGGTGGGAGACGCTTGGCTGTGAGGAGCTTGAGCGGTTGGGGAGCCAAGGACGGGGGACGGTGGGTGGGAGGGAAACACGGAAGGGCCCTGAGGCCTTAACGAAGGCGGGAGATGAGGGAGTTTTGTGGGACGGGGGTCGGGAATTGTTGGGGACTCTGACGTGAGGCGTTCGTTCCTGACGCTTGACTGGAAAACTCGGGTTCTCTTCTGTTGGGGCGGCAGCTATGGCGGGGCTGCTCACCACGACAGTCACGTGACGTCACCTATGTAGGCTCATAATGCAGGGTGGGGCCACCTGCCGGTGTGCTGGTGGTAGGTGTTCCTCGGTCGCAGGACACAGGGTTTGGGCCTGGAGGAGACCTTCGTTGACGGGGGCCAGACAGCTGGTGAGGCGGGGATAAGCGGGGCCCCCGAGTTTACCTCGGTCAGGTGTCTGAGCTTCGCCTCCTGAGCAGGCAGGTCTGACCGGTGTATTGGGTGAAATTTCTTAGGCAAGTTTTTTCTTTTTTCTTTTTTCTTTTTT
>CM052452.1:2975443-2992453 GCA_028533085.1 Varecia variegata
TGGTCAGACCTGGGCCAAGTGGCCTTCAGTAGTGGCAGTGGAGACTGCACAACAGGGAACAGGGTTTCTGTGATTGGTTTTAGACCAAGGTTTCTCAGACTTGTCGAAATTGACATATTGGCCTGGATGACTCTTTGTTAAGGGGGCTGTCCCATGCACAGGGGATGTTTAACAGCATCCCTTACTTCTACCCACTAAACGCCAGTAGCTCTTAATTTCAACAACCGAAAATGTCTCCAGGCATGGCAAAATTTTCCCTCCTTGAAAACCACTGGTTTAGACCAATCATATTCATTTCTGGAATCTGGATATGTTGCTACCTTGAAAACAAAATCAATTCCATTAGCAAAGGAAGAAGAGTGCCCTGGGTATGCAGGTGGACATCGGAAGCAGCAGTGATGAAACCTAAAGACCCTTTTTTTTGAGATGAGGTCTCGCTCTGTCGCCCAGGCTAGACTGCAGTGGCATCATCACAGCTCACTGCAACCTCTAACTCCTGGGCTCAAGTGATCCTCCTGCCTCAGCCTCTCGAGTAGCTGGGACTACAGGTGACACTTATTTTTGGTCTGCCACCTGGATAAAGTTCAATGCACATATATTTAGACCAGTGGTTCTTAAAGTGAAGTGTGCAAGAGGCCACCATGGGACTTGTTAAACATGCAAATACCTCGGCCTCCTCCCCAGAGAGCCTGATTCAGCGAGAATCATCTGCAAACTTCTGCTGTGACACACATGGCTGCAGCCGGGTGACACCTGAAAGAAGCAGAGATTGGAAGGAGTGTGTTAGCTCGGCTTTCAAATGTCTCAGACTTAGGCTCCCCGGAAACTTCTGGGGGCTGCCAGCCACCCTGCAAGCTGACGCCTTGTCTTTTTAACACAGCTAATTTGCCCCTAGTCGTGGGTCATTATTGTGAATGACACAGGCCTCTGAGTAGCACTTCATGTCACTTTTCCATGGCCTGTGCGTTGTTGAGCTGTAAAGGCGAATTCTGCCGTAGACCTGCATGTCTAGTGACAAGTCAGAGAAAATCATTCTGGCCAGGGGTTGAGTCTAGGGAAGCAAGTCCGCCATGTTTATTAAGCAGGCATTATTTCTAAAGCCTGTCACTGCTTTGCTGAACGGAATTAAAAGCATCCTTCTTGCTAGAATTAAAACAACAATTTTTAGAAAATAATGCATGTGCACGTGAATGATTACAACTGGAATAGAGTACAAGGAAAGTTTTTCTCTTATTTTCCTCCTTGCCCTCAGTTTCTTTCTCCACTGTTCCCGGTCTCACGTATATTTCATAGTCTGTGCATTCGGGAGACTGTTCACAAGCCCTTTTCTCCTGCACAAATAGAAGCATCAGATGTCTTCCTACCTTGCCTTTTTTTGCTTAAGAATATAGTTTGAGAATTTAAAAAATTCCATATACACCTGTCTTATTCTTGTTCCCAGCTGCAAAATATTCTATTGTGTAGAGCTGCCCTAACATGGTAGCCACTAATCACACATGGCTATTTAAATTAAAAATACATATATTTTATTTTTTAGAGCCAAGGTCTCACTGTGTTGCCCAGGCTAGAGTGCAGTGGCTATTCACAGGTGTGATCATAGCTCACTGCAGCCTGGAATGCCTGGGCTCAGGTGATCCTCCCGCCTCACCACCCACCAAGTAGCTGGGACTACAGGTGCGTGCCATCTCGCCAGGCTAAATGTAAATTAATTAAAATGAAATAAAGTTAGTTCCTCAGTTGTCCTAGCCACATTTCACATGCTCAGTAGAAACAAGTGACTGGAGCCATCGTACCGGATGGTGGAGATACAGACCACTTTCATCATTCCAGAAAGTTCTGTCGGACAGTGCTGGTGTCCATGGAGCGTACTTTAGCTAAGCAATCCCTACTGTGGGATATCAGGTTGCTTATTTTGCTGCTATAATCAGTGCAACAAAGACTATTCTCATACACAGACCTTTGACCCCGTGTGCATATATTAATATATCTGAAAGATAAACTTCTCGAAGTGAACCTGCTGGGTCAAAGGCCATATGCGTTTTACATTTACACAGCCTTTGTCAAATGCCCCTCCAAAGAGGTCACGCAAATTTACACTTCTGCCAACAACGCTCAACAATTCCGCTTTCCCTGTCCCCTAGCCAACACAAGGCCCTTCTCAAACGTTGATTTTTGCTTATCTGCTAGGTGAATAATAGTATCTCATGACAGGTTTACTTTAACAATCATTTTAAGTGTCCCCTAACACAATAAGGACCTCATTAGTTATTCCGCTTGACAAAGTCACTTCGGGAAAACATTGCTTGAAGCCCTTTGTATCAAAGCTGGGGACTTTGCCCTCCAGGAGGGCGTTCCATGTTTGTCTGGTTGCTTCATCTGTCATTTGTGCTGAACTGTGAGTTGCTAATTATTAGCCATGGTGGATGCAGAGAGAGACAGAATTGGATATGGAATGCCAAAAGCGATGACAAACTGTGTAAGGGTGGCTGTCACTTTTTTAAAAAAAAAATGTTTCTCTTCGGTGGCTTAGTTCTGAAGTCATTGTGCAGCTTGGTCATCTAACGCCCCTTATCCTCAGTGATTGGTGGGCTGATTTGCTCTTGGAATCTACGACTTATGCAGCAGCAGAGACACAACACTGGTGACTTAGCTGAACCGGGTGACATCTAGAATAACTGTGGTGTGCCCATGTTCGCGGCAGCACTATGCCAATAGCCAAAAGGTGTGAACAACCCAAATGCCCGTCGCTGGGTGGATTATAGACAGAATGCAGTCCATGCACACAACGGAGTATCATTCAGCCTTAAAAAGGAAGGAGATGCTGACACAGGCTGTGACATGGATGGACCTTGAGGACATTACACGAAGTGAAATAAGCCAGTCACAAAAGAACAAGCACCATATGCTTCTCGTTATAGGATGTCCCCACAGTTGTCAGAAGGTAGAGTGGTGGGTGCCAGGGCCCGGGCGCGGGATGGGGAGTCGGTGTCTAACGGGTGCAGTTTCAGATCCGCAAGACGGGGAAGTTCTGTGAGTGGCGGTGATGGTCGTACAACAGTGTGCGTGTGCTTAGCACCAGCGAACGGTACGCTGAAAACGGGTGACATGGTTAAAACATCATGTGCATGGTGGCAAGACATGGAAAATGTTTAGAGAATAGGTGGGAGACAGAAAATGGCTGCTGAGTCTTGCATTTGAGGAGATTCTGAAATGTTGCCTGACCGCCGCTGGCTTCCCGGCACATGGAAGGTTCCTGTGCACACGCTCGCGGGCGCCACGGTGGGTTTGGGGGCTGCAGAGGGCCCTGGTGAAAGGTTGCAAAACGGAAGTTGAGAGCCCCATGCTCTCTTGGCTCTGCAGGGGTGCGTGGGCACCCCACTTCTCTCCAAGGCTGCTACACAACCTGCAGCGCACACAAGGGGGAGCGAGGGGGTGACTCACGCCCAGCATCACCCGGAGGACTTGAGCAAGTCGCACTTCCAGGTGGCACCCCCTGTCCTCCCCTCCCCCGCTTCCTCCCTTTCCTGCTTCCTTTTAAAAATTGTGGTAAAATACACATGACATAAAATTCACCATCTTGACCGTTTCGAAAGGTACAATTCAGCAGCGTTTAAGACATTCACAATGTGGTGCGACCACCGCTCTGTCTAGTCCCGGAACGTTTCCACCACCCCAGAGGAAACTCTGTACCCACCGGTTGTCACTCCCCATCCTTCCCTGTCCCCAGCCCCTGGCAACCGCCAACTGGCCTTCTGTCGCTGATCGGCGACTCCGGACGTTTGGTACGCGGGGAACCGTCCACTCCGCGGCCTTCTGTGTCTGGCGTCCTTAGCTCAGCGTGACGTTCTCGGGCCAGCCTTGCAGAATGTGTCATTGCTTCGTGGCTTTCTATGGCTCAATCACCTTCCAGTGTGTGGACGGGCACGTTTTGTTTATCCACTCATCTGGGGCTGGATATTTGAGCAGTTTCCCACGTGGTTTTCAAAATGGTTAAAACGGTGCATTTCGTGTGCTGCGCATTGTTGCCCGCTGCCGCTGTGACGGCGCCGCTGCGCGCATGCGCGGACAGGTGCGGCTGCAGCGCAGGTTCTCAGCCCCCCTGGGCGGGCACGGGGCGTGCACTGCGGCGTCCTGCGCTGCCGCTATGTTTAACTCATTGAGGCATCGCCCAGCGCCTGGCTTCTCCTTCCGTTTGATTTTGTTGAGCAGAACGACTCAGTTTGAACACTCTCAGCCCAGATTTGTGTCCCCCCCACTCTCCGCAAAGCAGCCGGGATGGCCTTAAAACGTACACCTGATTCCTGCCCCTTCCGGCTTCAACCTCTCCGGCGGCTCTTTCCAGAGCGCCCAGAGAAAACGTTCACACGGCTCCGTCTCCGGAGCCCACGAGGCCCTGCAGATGCCCCCCACCCCCACTGTTCAGGCCTAACGTCAAAGGCATTTCCTCAGTGAGACTCTGAGATTGTTGTGTCTGCTGTTTCTCAGAGTCACTGTCTTCTACGTGACCCTGATTTTGTGTCACACTCATGCAGTCTGAGCAGATGGAAGGATGATAGCTCACCACAGCCTGTGAGGCCTAGCTGCTCTGGGCCCGCCCACCTCTGGCGCCACCCCTCCTCTCACCAACCTGCCAACCGGCTCCTGCCACAGGCCCTTTGCACGTGCTGCTCCCCTGCGCACAATGCTCTGCTCTCATTGGTGACTTCTCAATCATTCAGGTTTTTTTTTCTTTTTTGAGACAGAGTCTGACTTTGTTGGGTGGGCTAGAGTGAGTGCCGTGGCGTGAGCCTAGCTCACAGCAACCTCAAACTCCTGGGCTTAAGTGATCCTCCTGCCTCAGCCTCCTGAGTAGCTGGGACTACAGGCATGTGCCACCATGCCCGGCTAATTTTTCTATATATATTTTTAGTTGTCCATATAATTTCTTTCTAATTTTAGTAGAGACGGGGTCTTGCTCTTGCTCAGGCTGGTCTCAAACTCCTGAGCTCAAACGATCTGCCCGCCTTGGCCTCCCAGAGTGCTAGGATTACAGGCGTGAGCCACCACGCCCGGCCCATTCTACTTTCTACCATTACAAATTTGGCTATTCTAGGTGTCAAATTTGTTTTTTATGACTGGCTTATTTTGCTTAGCATAATGTGCTCAAGGTTCATTCATATTGTAGCTTGTGACAGGATTTCATTCCTTTTTGAAGGCTTAATAATATTCCATCATATGTATACACCACATTTCATTTGTGCATCAGTGGACATTTGGGTCCATTGCTTTGGGTCCATGCTGCTATGAACACAAGGGAGCAAATGCCTCTTGGAGACTCTGCTTTCAATTCTTTTGGATGCAGACTTAGAAGAGGGGCTGCTGGATCCTATGGTGATTCTCCTTTGTTTTTGGATGAACCTCCACACTCTTTTCCACAATGGCTGTACCATTTTATATTCCCATCAACTGTGCCCAAGGGTCCCTGTTCCCCACATTCCCACCAACACTGGTTATTTTTTGTGTTTTTGACTGTAGCCATCCTGATGTGCATGAGGTAACGTCTCACCGTGGTTTCAGTTTGCAGTTTTCTGATGATGAGTGACATTGTACATCTTTCCATTTGCTTCTTGGCCATTTCTATAGCATCTTTGGAGAAATGTCTATGCAAGTCTCTTGCCCATTTTTAAGTTGGGTTATTTGTTGTTGTTGAATTATAAGAACTCTTTATATGTTCTGGACATTAACCCCTTATCAGATATATAAATTGCAAATGTTTCTCCCACTCTACAGGTTGTCTTTTCCCTCTGTTGATTGTGTCCCTTGATGTGGAATAGGCTCTACCTTTTTACAGAGAAATGTCAAAGAATTCATGGACATTTTAAAGCTATCACTGCATAAAAGGGGTTTTGGCAAAAAGTAAGTCTTGCCCTGTCCTGACTGCTCTACCCGGAGGCAGCCTCTGTTACTAGTTTCTGTGTGCCTTCCAGAGAGTTCTGATGTAAAGTTTCTATAGAAAATTGTGCAGAGTTTGTTTTTATGCAAAATGCACCTGGAAATGAACCTGGCCTGTGATTGATCTCTGAGGCCTCCATATCCATGTTGGTGACACAGGGAGTTGGAGTGGATAATTCCTAAAGACCCTACTTTCCAGCTCTGTCGTGGGGGAACACGGGCCACACACTCCTTGTGCCTCCTCCCACCCA
This sequence comes from Varecia variegata, assembly GCA_028533085.1. Taxonomy (NCBI): domain Eukaryota; kingdom Metazoa; phylum Chordata; class Mammalia; order Primates; family Lemuridae; genus Varecia; species Varecia variegata. Next base: position 2,981,626 of record CM052452.1, read on the forward strand.
GGTTTCTGAAGGTTCTGTCTTGACGTGAAAAGTTATTTCCTAAAGGAGGCTGTTTGCTCCGAACAGGGCCAGAGTCACAGTTCTGTGGAAACATGAGAGTTCTTGTTTTGTTCTACTTAAAGAAGAACTCAATTCCTCTTGTCAGCATCACGCTGGGCAAAACTCTAATTTCAGTTCTTTATTTTTCAGAAATTCCAAAGAATGTGAAATGAGGTGACAGGAGGAGCCCAAACTGCTGCCCTGGTGAGATTCTTCCATCTGAAATTCATGTCCGTAGGGTACAGCTGTGGATGGCGGGGAGGCCTAAGGTAGGATGGTGTGGGGGAGATTTCCGATGGTTCTCCAGTGACTCTTCCCCTTAGTGTTAGAGTCCCGAAAGCTGCAGACGGGCACGTGGCTGCCTGGCTAGAGCTGATGTTTTCCGGCTTGCACGGAAGCTAGGTGTGACCTCAGAGTTATGTTCTGGCCTATAAGATACAAGCAGGCGTGACGGGGACACTTCTAGGGCACATGGTTGGAAAGGAAGCTCATCATCCTTGTCTCTTTCCAGCTCCGTTTGAGCTGGGACGTGGCCAGGGCTGAGGAAGCCAGCGCTGACCCTGGCGGGAGGCAGGACAGGGAGGCAGTGGGTGGCTGGGCCCTGAGTGGCCACGTGGAGCCGAATCTCCTCCCACCTTCCTGGACCAACAGCCACTCCGTGCTGTGAAGGGAGCGAGGAACACGTCCTAGTGTGTCAGAGCCACTGTGATTTCCGGGCCTTGAGCAGCTTCCCTTACACCCCAACACAGGTGGCTTTCTCCCTTAAACAACTTCAATTTTGACTTTCTGTTTGGTGGCTTTCACTGAAATAGAAATTCCATGAGAACAGGAACTGTGCCTTCTTGTTCACCGTTATATCGCAGCCCCTACCACTGCCGGGCCGTGGTAGCTGAATGACGATGGCTTGCAGTCGGTAAGGTGCCTTCTGATTCGCCGGGTCATGGACTAATTAAAAATGCAGGTTTCTCAGGGTCTCAACCCAAGCCCGCTGAATCAATCTTTGGACCTGGCTATACATAGATACCTTTACTTACAACGAAAGAAAAGATCCCATTTCCAACAGCAACCTCAATGACAAAATATTTAGCCGCAGACTTCCCAAGAAAGGTGGAGGATACAGATGTAAAAAGCTTCAAAATTCTACTGTTATAAAAGGAGACTTGAATTAGTGGCAAGACAGTCTTTGTTCTGAGAGGGAAAGACTCAGATTTGGAAAGATGTCAGAGCTCCTTACATTAACCAGAAATCCGCGCAATCCTCAGTAAAATACCACCAGGAAACTTGGGACTTTGAGAAAATGGTGCCAAAGTTCACCAAGAAAAATGAATGTGTGAGAATTGCCAAGAAAATTCTGGAAATGAAGAATAATGGAGCGAGACTAGCTTTACCAAATATTTTAATTAACGATAAAGCTAGAGTATTAGATACAGTTGGCCTTACAGAAGACACGGGCAGACTGAGCAACGTCCACAGAGAGAAAAACCCAGACAGAGACCCAGGCGTGTAGAAGAGCTGGTGTGTGAAAAGTAGTTGCTTCAGCCCAGGGGAAAGGGTTGGAGCTATATTGGTTTGGGGTGACCAGCCCTTTCCCTATTCCATAGCTGAAAACAGATTAATTCCAAATAAAACAGACATTTAAAAATAAAAACACCTATACAACACTGGAAAAGAATGTGGATTTAAAGAAAATCCTTGATCTGGAAGACTTTTCTGAATATGACCTGTGTATATTTAAAAATATATATATACACATATACTATATGTATTTAAAATTTTTACATGAGTGGTTTTATACTTTGCATTACAGTGAGGACAATATTACAAGGCATTATAATATCATGCACGTACCAGATCCTAGGCCCAGGGAGGGGCCTGCACAGCCCTGTCCGGCAGACAAAACTGCGTTGTGCGGGCGGGGGGTGAGGAATGGCCGCCAGGCAGACCCGGCTGCTGGAGGTGACTCTGGAGTGGAGTTTTAGAGGCTTTAAGCTCTCAGAAATTATGGTTCCCCTCCCCAAAGATGTGCAGTGGTCCCCGCTTATCCAAAGTTTTGCTTTCCGTAGTTTTAGTCAACTGTGGTCTGAAAATACTACATACAGTAAGATATTTTGAGGGAGGGAGAGAGAGAAAAAGAGAGAGAGAGAGAGGTACCGCATTCATATAACTTTCATTATAGTATATTGTTAAATTAGTCTACTTTATTATTACTTATTGTGGTTAATCTCTTACTGTGCCTGAATTATAAATCGAATTTTATCATAGGGGCTGGGCGAATGGCTCATGCCTATAATCCCAGCACTTTGGGAGGCCGAGACAGGAGGATTGCTCAAGGCCAGGAGTTCAAGACCAGACTAGGCAATAGTGAGACCCTGTCACTACCAAAATAAAAATTATTTGGGTGTGGTGGTATGCACCTGTAGTCCCAGCTACTCGGGAGGCTGAGGCAGGAGGGTCGCCTGAGCCCAGGAGTTTGAGGTTGCAGTGAGCTATGATGGCACCACTGCACTCCAGCCCACGGGACAGAGCGAGACCCTGTCTCTTAAAAAGAAAAGACAGACAGTGGTGACCTGGATCAGCAGTTCTCAGAGTGTGGTCCCTGGACCAGCAGCAGCAGCGTCCCCTGTGCCTGGCTAGAAATGCAGGATTCTCAGGCCCGTCCACACCTGCAGAAGGAGGTGCTCGGGGGCTGGCCTGGCCATCTGGGTTTTGCAAGCCCACCCCGTCGCTCTGGGCTAAGCTAAGCTAAGGTGGCCAAGCGGGGGCATCGGTCCCCTGGGGCTGCCGTAACACAGCACCACAGACTGGATGGGTCAGAGCCACAAACCCATTTCCTATGGTTCTGGAGGCCGGAGTGTGCCAGGGCCATGCTCCCTCCGAAGCCTCTAGGGGAGGGTCCTGCCCTGCCTCTGCCCGATTCTGATGGCTCCCGCGGTCCTGGGCCTTCATCGGCTTGCGGGCTGTCACTCCAGTCTCTGCCTCAGTGGACACAAGGCGGTCTCCTCTCTGTGACAAGATTCACCTCTTCGTATAAGGACACCCGCCTACTCCAGTCTGTCCTGCTCTTAATTATACCTGCAGAGACCCTGTTCCCAGACAAGGCACATCCACAGTTCCGGGGTTGGAGCTCGGTGCTGCCCACTGCCCACGGGCAGAAGTGGAGGACGCAGGACACATCAAAACGAGAGAGATCTCACTAGTGATTAGCCTGGGGGGGGGGTGACGGGGAGGAAGGGAATGAAGAGGAAAAGAATTCAAAGCCCCGCTATTGTTACACAGATCACAAAGCGTGGTGTCTTTTTTCTGTCTGAATGAGCTCCCTTAGGATAATATTTCAGGGACTTTATTCTAAGGTCTTGGTAAACACATTGCGGAAAGGAACTTCCTGCCTGAAGACCTTTTTTGTGGATGCACCAAGCCTTGCTGTGGGTCGCGTTAACCGCAGCTCCAGGCAGCACTTTATTTTTGATTATTTTTTTTAATATGAAGAGGGGGGAGTGAGAAGGGGGTTCAGCTTCCTCTTTTTTTTTGAGACAGGGTCTCACTCTACTGCCCTGGTAGAATGCAGTGGGGTCATCACAGCTCACTGCAGCCTCCAACTCCTGGGCTCAAGTGATCCTCCTGCCTCAGCCTCCCGAGTAGCTGGGACTACAGCGTGCGCCACCATGCCTGGCTAATTTTTCTATTTTTAGTAGAGATGGGGTCTCACTCTTGCCCAGGCTGGTCTCGAACTCCTGAGCTCAAGCGATCCTCCCATCCCAGCCTCCCAGAGTGCTGGGATTGCAGGTGTGAGCCACCTCGCTCGGCCCATTCATCCATTGATTCCACAAACCATCACGCCCTGCACCGGTGCCAGGGACACAGCTGTGAGGACAGCCAAGGTCTTTGCTGTTGTGATGCTTCTGTATAGAAGCAGGGAGGAAACAGCAGAAAACCTGGTCGGATACTGCCAGGGTGTGACGAACATCAAACAGGACGGTGTCACAAGAACATCCCTTTAGATGGCTTGGTCAGGTCAGGGAAGGCCTCTCCCAGGAGATGACACTGGAGCTGCGCCTCGAAGGAGCCGCCGTGGAGGCCTTTTAAACATGAAGAGCGTTTAAAGCAGGGGCACAGCACGTGCCAAGGTCCTGCGGTGGGCACAAGCGGAATGAGTTGGAAGATTTGCAAGAAGCCAGGGTGGCTGCCTCTCAGGGAGCGAGGGAGAGAGGTGGGGAGGGGACCTTGCGGGCCTCTGGGAAGGATCTGGAGTTTACACCTGTGCCAGGGAAGCCAACACTGGAGTTTAAGCAGGAAGTAATAGGATCCCATTTGCTTTGAATAAAGGTCCACAGTGTGACCTCCGCAATGTACCCTCCTTGAAGTGGATTCCTTTCCCTGGGAGCGTTCTTCTCAGATGTCATTGCAGACTCTTTGGCATAAGAGTATTATCTTTGTCCCCACCAGTCTGTCACCTGTATGAGGCCATGACTAATGCACACCTGTGTCCCCCTTTTCCCTGTAGGAAACGTTCAGGCAACACAGTCTGACAAATGCCCCTGTGAGTGAGGGTCCAGTCCCTGCTCTAACAGGAGCCTTGGTGGCCTCAGCTGTGCCCAGAATGGTGCCTGTGTCCTTTGTGTTCCAAGGGATAATTTTGGAACCTGCCTCTCTGTGGATTCCAGCTGCCCCTGCCACACAGCTCAGCCTGGAGCCTAAGAACAGCTTCCCCCTCAGGCAAGAAACAGGCAGCTCTGCTGTTTTGCATTGAATGAAATGTTTTTAAAAGGGCAAGAGCACGTCCTAATCCAAAGGGTCCTTTGTACCCAGGTTGGCGTCAAGATTGCTGCTTTTGCCTGGCGGCACAGGGGCTGTCTTCTTGCTCCGATGTTGTTGAGGGGTGTCCCTGGGCCTTGGGGGGCCCTAGGCAGAGGAGGTTGGTGTTGGAGAGGGCAGTTTTCTAGGCGGGAAGGAAAACGTTGCTCTGGGAGGAAAATTGGCAGAACAGACGGGGTCTTGCTGCAAGCTGAGCTGTTCAGTTAGCCCGAAGCATGAAAACCTGGCTTTTGTTTGAGCTGGTTTGTGTCAGGCCCACACACGGGGAGAGGTGAAGTGGTTCTCTTGAGTTAGGAAGTGAAGCCCGAAAACTCAGCTCAAATTCCAATGAACTGGAGCTCATAGACTCCGGGCCTGGGAACAAAGGCCCAAAGAAAGAGGGAGGGAGGAGACTCAGACTGTGGGCCTTTTGTGGATTCTTAGGTACTTTCTTGAGAGCATCTGCCACAATCACGCCACTCTCACATTCCACACTGCAATTCCTCGAACACACAAAGTTTGCTCCTACCTCAGGGCCTTTGCACGTGCTGTGCCCTCTGCCTGGATCTTCCCATGGTTGGCTCTTCTTTGTTCGGTTCTCCACTCAGATGTTCCCTTCCCAGAGAAGAACCCCCACCTGCACTCACTCTCCGTCAAACCACTCTGTTTTGTTTCTTTCTCAGCATTTAATGTTACCTAAAATTATTGCGTTTGCTTTTTCCTGGGCCGACCTCTGTGTCTGTCTGTACCCCCGGAGCGTACCCCTAGAGAAGAAGGCCCTCGCCGCGGGGTTCCACCATAAGACATTTATTATTTCCACACGAGGGGAGGGCCTGAGATGGGGCAGCTTCAGGGCTCCCAGCTCGGGGATCGACGGCATCATGGAGAAGTAGGTTCCCCTCCCGTCTGTCCTCTGCAGTGCACGGCGGCGGCTCTCCAGGTGGGACGACATCCAACAGAAGTGCAGGAAGCATCTGCTCCTTGTGCCCTTTTTTATCAGCCGAGGAAACCCGTCCTGGAATTCCCCAAACACCCACCCCCCACATCTTACTGGCTGGGTCATGTGTCCACCCCCTAAGCCAGTCAGAATTGGCGTTACCAGATTGGCTTAGAATAATCAGGGAGTCAGGGGCCCCCTTCTCTGAGCACCGTGGCTGCTGGGAGGAGGGTGGACCCGCTGCCTTCAGGGAGGGAATGAGTCTTGGAAAGGCCCCAGTGTGTCCCTCATCACACATGCTCAATTTCATCCTCACAAAAACCCTCTAAGGGGTCATTCATTCCCTCCAGGCGCATCTAGCATCGGACCCCTGAGTGGCTCATCTTTTAACACCCCCCTTAAGCAACGATCATTTTCCATAATAAAATGATCGTGATAATTAATAATTGCGATAGTCAGAAATCACTGTTTTGTTGATGGCTTCTTTAGTTTTAAAACAAACAAAAAGAGGAATAAATTTCTATTTTAAAGATAGATATTTATTCAAATTTACTAAAATTGGGTATGTGCGTGCATGTATAGGGGCATTTGGAGTTTCCCTGAACTAAACTCCACGTAGAACATAATATTTATTAAAAGATAACTAATACAATTGTGCTAATTTGAAGCTTATGTATATATTATTAAAATGTAACCACAGCAATTCTTTTGTTTTCATTTCAGAGTGTTACCAGGGTGCGAGTGTTTTGGTTACATGGATTGCTTCTGTACTGCTTGAGACAAAATTGTAAGTGTGCCCATCACCCAGATAATAGTGTACATTGTACCCCTCAGGTATGATTACACCCATCCCCTAACCGCAGGAATTTCTTAGCACAAGGATTGGCAAGCTTTTTCTGTAAAGTGCCAGGTAATAAATATTTTAGGCTTTTTGGGCCACAGGGTCCGTGTGGAAACTTCTCAGCTCCGCCATTGCAGTGCGAACGCAGCCATGAACTGCGCGTCATGAATGGGCATGGCTGTGTTCCAATAAAACTTTATCCACAGAAGCAGGCTGGGGGCCAGGTCTGGCCTGTGGGCTATAGTCTGCCAACTCCTGGTTTAGAAAAACTTAGACCAATACAAGATTGTTTCAGGGGGAATGTTTATCACTGACGTTTTTTGCAGTTACTGGCACATGGTGATAATGAGAAGCAGACTGACTTTGCGTGGGTTTTATGACTGTTAAATTCATTACAGGCCGGGCACTGGGGGGCTGCAGCTGCCGTCCCACCCTTGGTACACCCGCCTCTCATTCCCCTTCACGGGGAGCACCGGGGCTCAGAGGGGCACCCGGGCCTCGGGGGAGTGAAGCAACTGTTCAGAAATCCAGGCTCCATTGCCCAGAGCTTGATCTCCTGGGCACCCCTTCCAGTAGCCCCTCTCCCCACCCCCCTGCACAGTGGGAGCTTCTCTGGGGACAGATCCCAGGTTTTAGTCCACGTCGCTCGGGGAAGCCGACAGGGCTCCTGTCCCCCTTGCCAGAACTTTTCTTTCTGGCCCAGGACAGGGCCAGGGAGTGAGGAAGTCCCTAGGGGTGGGCTGGGTGATAGTTTGGGGGCCCCCAGGCCTCTCACTTCCTATCTGGAAGCTGCAGAGAATTCCAGAAGGCATGTTGGTACCTGGACCCGCTTGCCCTCCTGAGCCTTCCCCGCCCACTTCTTATCTGCCACCTCCCTGGTTCTCGATCAAAGACCGACTCTCAAGTTGCTTCCTCATAGCTCAGTTTCCCTCAAGTCTCTGCAGAAGTTTCTGGAAGCTTTGACCCCAAAACCTGCCCTTTGTGGGAGACTCCTGTCCCCTCTCTGCCTCAGCCTGTTGTTGTTGTGTAGTTTGTTGGCTTTTACCATTTTAACCCTTTGTAAGTGTGCAGTTCCGTGGCATTAAGCACCCCGTATTCCTGTGCAACCATCGGGGGACGAAGCTGTTGATCTCTTGGAGGCTCTACAGTGTCACTTCTGCCACATTTTGTTGGTCGAAACAGGTCACAGTGTCAGCCCAGATTCCAGGGCAGGGGAAATAGACTCCCAGCAGGAGGAGTAACAGAGGATTGGTGGCTGTTTTTAACCTACCACGCAGGGAGGAAGTGGGGGCGTCATATCTCATTTTCTCTCTCTCACCCTCTTTAGATCTCCCACTGCCCACCAGCCAAGTCCAGCGAGAAACCAGGGGGCCAGGGAGGCTGCTGACATGGCTCCCGAGGGTCACCTCTCTGGAGCAGAAGGTCAGGTGGAGAAGCAGAGGCTGCTTCTTGCGGGAGAGGAGGATGTTCTCGCATAGTGCCCCACTGCAGGCTCTTCTGGAACTCCCCATTTCGCCTTTATTGTGCCATCCGTGGTTACAGACCTCTGTGGTTATTCTTCAAGACTGTGAGCTCCAACAAGGCCGGGACACGCCTGCTTTGCCCACGACGGGCCCCCGTGCCCAGTGCCGTGCCCAGAGTAGGGCAGAAGCCCAGCGAGTGCTTGTCTGCGGTGAGTCTTTCCCGAAATGACCCAACCTGGATTTCTTCTTGGCATTGCCCCTCACATCCAACCCCCCTGCCGGGGCTCGGGGTCCCACATCTGTCTCAAATCTGTCCAGTTCTCCCGGGGTCCCCCAGCCCTACTGCAGCCCAGGTGGCCCAGGGCGACTGCCTCATCCCGGCTGTGCTGTGCTTTCTACTCAACTTCAAAGCAGCAGCCAGAGAGAGTTTTATTTAAAAAAAGGAAACAGACACAAACGTAGAGAAAATCATACCATGAACCCCCATATAGCCATATTTTGGATTCAACAATTAACAGCGATTTTTCTTATTAAAAAGAATTTTTTTTTTTGAGACAGAGTCTCACTCTGTCACCCAGATTGAAGTGCAGTGGTGAGATCGCAGCTCGCTGCAGCCTCGAACTCCTGGCCTCGAGCAATCCTCCTGCTTTGACCTCCCAAAATGTTGGGATTACAGCTGTGAGCACCCAGCCAACAATCTACAGATTTTTTGCCACAGTTGCTTCATCCATCCTTTTATCTCTTTCTCTTTTAGTGAATTATTCTGAAGCTAATCTCAACCCCAGGTGGACTTTGCCCCCTACGTGCTAAGTATGCAGTTCTAAACTGTGTGGACATTGTCTTATGGAACCATGATGCCTGATCGCCCCTTCAAAATTAGCAATCGTTGGAAGATAAAAATCAAATTGAATTATTCCTCTATGGCTAAAATCAGAATTCTTTACCCTGGCCTGAGAAAAAGGTGACCAAATGATTTAGTGTCTGAACAGTGATAATGTCAGGGCAAGAGCTATACATTGTGGGGGTCACACTGTCCAAGGGACCCTTCAGAGCCTGGTCCCTGCCTACCTGTTCCTTGGACAAACCATGCATCTCCCTGTCACAGGGCCTTTGCACTTGCTGGTTCATTTGCCAGAAATGTCCTCCTGAGCTCTCACCCTTCAGGTCTCACCCCTGCAGCCCCCATCTCCCTGAGGCCTTCCCTTGTTTATTTTTCTCATTAGCACTTAGCAGCATCCAAAATCTTATTTATTTCTTTGCTTATGTGTTTTTGTTTTTTAAACCTCTCTCCCCCACTAAAAAGTAAGGCCAGGACAGAGGGGGCCTGTCTTGCTCACCATGGGTGTGTGCCCAGCCCCTCGCGCACAGTAGGCCTGGCACACAGTGGGTGCTGGGCAAATGTTCTCTACATGGACGAACGAATGAATGAATGTGTCCATCTCTTTCCTCATGCAGGTAGGGTAGGGCCAATGACCTTAGAGGAACCTTCTGGAACCTGTCCTCGGACCCACCCTCCTGTTGTCTCCGGCCGCTGTTGGCCGTGGGAGCCGGTAGAAGCTTCTCTGCTCCTGTGACCTGCCCACAGGGCAGAGTTATCAGCTCACAGCTGCCGGCCGGGTCCTTCCCACACATTCGCACCTTTGTCCTGGAGAGCGTTGCCAGTGTCGGCGGGTTAGCGCTTGCCAGCGGGGCGAATCACAGATCCCGAGGGCCAGGGGAAAGGTGAGGACCGAGCACCAGCCCTGAGTCACGGCAGACGGGCTGCTGGCAAAGGTCGGTGGACTTGGCAAAGGTCGGGGACTGGAAGGGGCCTGGACTGATGGGGTAGGTGGCTCAGTCGGCTGGGCCTGCTGTGGCAGAACAGCACAGACTGGCGGCTTGCAAACAGCAGACATCTACTGCTCACAGCTCTGGAGGCTGACAAGTCCAAGGTCAAGAGGCCAGCTGGTTCACGGGTGGCACCTTGGAATGGTGTCCTCACCTGTGGAAGGGGCCAGGTGGCGCCCTGGGGCTCTTTTTCAGAAGGGCGCTAATCCCACTGAGGAGGCCTCCGCCCTCATGACCTAATCACCCCCAAAGGCCCCACCTCCTGATGCCGTCACCTACGATTAGGTTTCACCATGAGAATTTTTGGGTGGACACAAACATTCAGTCTCCAGCACGAGACTAGAGTCCAGGAGTGAAGGCCTGGTCTCCCGAGGGAATTTTGGAGGCTGTAGAGACCTCTGAAGACCTCCACTGGTACTCACAATACTTCAGGGGCCATTTTAACTTATTGAAGAAAAACAACTCCTCCTGAGTCACAGGCAGCGACATACCCATTTATTGATAAATTGCAAACCGCCCCCCAACTAGAGCATTTACCCTGTTCCACTGTTCTATTTTTTCCCCCGAAGCACACATCATCCTCTAACAGTGCCAGCCAGCGAAAATGCAGTGGGAAACCACGTGCACAATTAAAAAATTTTCAGCCACATTTAATTAATTAATTAATTAATTTATTTATTTTTTTGGAGACAGAGTCTCACTCTTTTTGCCCTGTCTAGAGTACCATGGTGTCAGCCTAGCTCACAGCAACCTCAAACTCCTGGGCTCAAGCAATCCTCCTGCCTCAGCCTCCCGAGTAGCTGGGACTACAGGCATGTGCCACCATGCCCAGCTAATGTTTTCTGAATATTTTTAGTTGTCCAGCTAATTTCTTTCTATTTTTTAGTAGAGACGGGGTCTCACTCTTGCTCAGGCTGGTTTCGAACTCCT
>CM052452.1:2992953-3015820 GCA_028533085.1 Varecia variegata
GAGGCGGCCCGCCCGGGGGCGGTCCGGCCAGCCAGCGATGGCGCATAAAGCCGCTGGCCACCTGCTGGACTTCTCCTTCGTGCGCCGCCGTCCGGGCCCCGCCGTGCCGCTGCGGCCCGCGTTCCCGGAGTCCCGGCCTCTGTCGCGTCCGTCACAGTCCCCGTCCCCCGCCAGGCGCCGAGCCCTGCGAGCTCCGGGCGGGCACCAGGGCGCGCAGGCATGGGCGGCCACGCCAAAGCGCGCGGGGCGGCCGTGGCGCTGGGCGTCCTGGGGCTGCTGTGCGCCGTGCTGGGCGCTGTCATGATCGTGATGTTGCCCTCGCTCATCAAGCAGCAGGTCCTCAAGGTGGGTGAGGGGCGCCCGGGTCGGCGCGTGGCCCGGCTGGAGGGCGCCGAGGGGAGCCAGGGGCGCTGCCAGCGGGTTGGCGATTGCAGCGGGGATCGGCGCCCTGGGTCGGGCCGTAGTGCACGGGGAGACCAGCGCCGCTGCTCCGCTGCAGGACCCCCTCCGGCCCAGGCTGAGGCCCAGGGCAAAGGGGGCACCCAGGGGCTTGGCTGCCCGCGCAGGCCAGGGTTGGGGAGGCCTGGATGAGAGGCCACCCGGGGACCCGACGCCGCCCTAAGGGATTTGGGGCCGGGGACGGGTCAGGAGCGTGGCTAGGTTGCCCTTGCAGGGCCGCCCCGGGGAGCACCCAAACGCCTCTTTCCACAGCGGCCTGTGGCAGTGTCTGGTCAAACTGGGACCGCGCCTGTGAGCCCAGCGGGACGGGAACCTTCCCTTCACGTGCTCCCGTGAGGCTCACGTGGGCGCGCAGCCCGCAGTAGGTGCGCGGCAGAGCATCCCCTGCCGCCCGGAACCTCCCGGGAGAAACTCTTTCGCAGAGGCAGGGTTGGCTGATCTCCCCCGCGCGCCTTCATGACTCGGACCGAGCGCGATAAGCCGCTTTTCTCCCGCTCCCGGGAGGCGGGCTCCAGCCCAAGGTCTTCCCTCTGATCCTAGCCTTACACAGCATTGCCCTTTTAACCGGGGAGACAAATAGGCCGTCAGCCGTCTCTGCCCTGGGTGGCCCGTGTGAATGAGCCTGGCTGGAGTCAGCGCAGGGCTGGGAGACTGCAGAATCTCCAGCCTCTCAGAGGTTTGAAGCCACTGAGCCAGCACCTGCAGCGCCTGGAAGGGGAAACTGAGGCTCGCCTTTACCAAAGATCAGCCTGACACAGAGCTGGGGTGACCATGTGGAGATTGTCATGCTAGTTGACATCTTTTCCCCCTGGCCTGCTTCTGTAGACTGAGTTTCTTAAGAGTGGGGCTTGTCCACAATCATGTCTGTGCCCCGTTCACAGTGAGCGAGTGAATGAATGAAGGATGCATCTGCGTAGACCCTGCTGCCACTTCTTGGGACCCCACTGGCTTTAAAGACGGAGCAACATTTGGCCCTCCTCAAGGTCTCTGGGGGAGCAGTTGTCTTGAGTCACCCTGGCCACGCTGTGCCTATTTTTTGGTCATTCCAGTCGTCTCCAGTTCAGTTCTGCAATCCGATTGCAAAGTGGTGAATGGCGACACTGCCTCTGGGAATGGCGGGAAAAGTGACAGAACTGCTTCTTCTTCCCTGTGACAGCTGGGGGTGTTTCTCTGTTACGCTTTTCAGAGTAGCTGTGCTAGCTTTAGCTCCGTGACAGCCTTGTGGTTTCTGCAATGCCAAAGACTCCACCGAGTGTACATGGTGTCCCTAAAGAGGCTGTCACTCAGGTGGTGCAAGCAGGTGACCCTGTGCAAAGAGCACCTAGTCTCTTGCTTTGGGGCGTGGAGGTGGTGGGGTTTATACCAGATGAGCCTTGTCAGCTCAGCCATTCTGGGGCTTATTTCGGGGTGTTTTCTGTCTCGGGATGTCGTCAATCAGGTTGAGGGTGTCAGTGGTGGCGTGTGCGTATGTGTGCACAGACGGCTTTCCTGCCTCCTCCCTCCTCTGGCCTTCCAAGGAGGAAAACCACATTGTCCTCAGCTGTCCCAGAGCTGGGAACTCTGGGCTTAAAGCTGAGAGCCTTCTGGCAGCTTCTGTGGACATCCCAAAGGCGATTGGTTTAGGGCTGAGTGGCGTGAAGGCAGGAAGACAGAGGCCACGCCCAGCCCAAGAAGGCCACTTCTTGGATGGCCCGGCTGGAGCCACGGCCAAGTGCCTTCCCCGGGAAGAAGAAAGCCTGTGTTCAGAGGACGCTAGGATGGGCAGGGACGGCTGCCGGTGTTTTCTTTGGCTGCGCATACCCATGTGCAACTTGAATGGGAGGCCTTGTGCTTTTATTTATTTATTTTTTTTATGCTTTTTGGTTCATGAAAGGAGTCCATACAGTCGGCCCTCTGTATCCGTGGGTTCCGCATCCGTGGAGTCAGCCAACCTGTGACTGAGCATATCTGGGAAAAAAATAATAAAGAATAACAATACAACTATAAAAATAATACAGATTTCAAAAATATTATATAACAACCATTTATATAGCATTTACATTGCATTAGGTGTTCTAAATAATCTAGAGATGGTGTACGGGAGGATGTGTGTAGTTTACGTGCAAATTCTATGCCATTTTATATCAGGGACTTGAACCTTCCTGGTTACTGGTATTTGTGGGGGTTCTGGAGCCAATTCCCCTCTGATACTGAGGGATGACTGTATAGAAAAGAAATGAATACTTGCTTGTAAAAGAAATTCAAATGCTGGAAAAAAGAGAAAGTTCCTCCCATTATTCTCCTCCCCAACTATTATCACCATCATCAGTGTGGATCTTTCTAGACCTTTTGCTGTATATCACAAGCACATATGTGTCTGTATTAATATGTATATTTCACATAAATTGAACTATACGATATATAAATATCCTGCAGTTTGCTTTTCAATTCAGCAATAGCACTTAAAGATTCTTCCATGTCGTCACAGTGCATTTTTCTCTCTGCCACGTGGCGTTCCTCTGAATAATATGTATGATATGTACACACTTGTTCACCTGTTTCCGCATTGAATGATAATTTTCTCCGTCGCAGACGACAGTGAATGTCCTGGTGTGTGCCTCTCCATGTGCATGTACGAACCCTTCCGTGGGGGAGATTCCTACACGTAGAACCTCTGCACAGGAAGGTGTACTCAGTGTAGATTGTGACAGCTCCCGCCAAATTGGCCTTCTGGACGGTTCTACCATTTTTACTGCTACTAACAAGGCATGAGACACCCCCGCCCTCCACTTCCACTTCCCACTCCTCTCTGTCAGCGCCGGAGAGGACCGATTTAGCACTGTCAGTTTTTAGTTACTCGAACGCCTCTGATTTACATTTCTCAGGTGACTGGTGAGGGTGGGTAGGAACATGATGCGTTTCGAAACCCGTGTCAGTTTCTGGAGCTCAGGGCTGCAGGGCCCGGCGGTGCCAGTTGCCCACGGGGACCTCAGGCCGGTTACTTCACCTCTGAGCCAGAGCGTCTTTCTTCAGCTCCAAGACGGGTCAGATCTGGTTGGCCCCTGGCGAGACTGTGAGCTACAAAGGAGACGACGCGTGTGTGGGAATGCCCTGGGTGTTACCTGGTTCCTCCTTTGCATCCGACAACGGCTTTGTGATGTGGAATAGAGGGAGGCGGTGGAAGTTTTCCTTCGTAGAGATAAGGAAACCGAGGCATGGCGAAGGTCAGTGACTTGGCAGGGCACACAGCCCGTGGTCGTGGGGGACGGGAGTCTGCCCTCCCGTGGGGAATAGGAATTAAATGGGAGCTCTTCATCGAATGGACGTCTAGGTCCAAGTTAGAAAAAAGGAGCTAGATATATGTGTTTCAGCATGGGGAGGCCACCAAAACACATTGCTAGTTGAGAAACGCTCAGGTGCTATTTATGTTTTAAAAGAAAACCACCAAGCAATAGTCTGTATGTTCAATGGGTTAATACTAGAGCACGTAAAAGCCTGGAAAAGGTGCAGAAGGGCACACGCCAGACCAGCAGACAGGGTTACTCTAGAGGCGAAGGGGAGAGGACTGGGCATGTGGCCAAAAGAAGCCTAATACTTTATCTGTAATGATCCTATTTTTTTTAATAAAGAGAATGTATTCATATATTATGTGTTTAATTAAAAATTCCAAATGAGCAGGCTGGGGTGGTGGCTCCCAGCACTTTGGGAGGCTGAGGCAGGAGGATCGCTTGAGTCCAGGAATTTGAGGTTACAGTGAGCTTTTATTGGGCCACTGCACGCCAGCCTGGGCAACAGAGCAAGAGCCTAAAAAAAAAAAAAAATCACAAAGGAACAGATACATTAGCTTTCTGCAAAGAATGGCCGAATGAATCGATCTACAGACACAGGAGGCGCTGGCAGAGGGGACGTGTGGTTGGTGGCTTGGAGAGGCCTCGGGGCAGTGAGACTCACTTCTTCTCCTCCACCCAGTTGGAAGGGTTGGACAGAGGCGTTTGGATCGAACGCGCTACAGGCTGTGAGTGTGAACTTCACAGCACCCACTCACAGGTGGCTTGCTGTGTGCCACACGGAGTTCAATGTACCTTTGTGAATATCATCTTGCTGAGCTGGCACAGTGCTGCGACACATGACTTATTGTCAGTTAAGGAGACAAGCTGAAGAGAGTGATTTGCCTCGGGGGACCTGACTGGGGTGTGGGTGTGGGTGTGGGTGTGTGAGAGTGAGAAGATGTCCCAGAGGCAAACCCCGTGAGGACGGGGACTTTTGCCCCAGCTGCCTGGAACTCGGCCTGGCGTGCAGCTGCCCTTGGGGATTTGAATGAATTGCGAAGGCACAGTCCAGTCCCTGTGTGTCTCTGGTCCTCCAGGAAAGGCCTGGCTGGGCTGCAGGGAAGGCTCATCTGCCAGGCCACTGTCTTTGGTGACGGGGCTTGTGGCCTTCTCCCATGTCCGGGAGGGAAGCTGAGTCCCCTCTGCTGACTTCAAGTTGGTTTCTAGTCAGACGAGCCTCAGGTGCTTTGTGCAGCTATGGGGGGCTTCCCCCTGCCCGTGTTCCCCATCTCAGTAAATGGCACTTCCAGTTGTCCCTGCAGGTGTACAGGTGAAAACCTTAGGCCACCTTTGCCTGTATGCTTTTTTCTGACACCTCTGTGTCTGGTACATCAGCAAATCTTCCTGACTTTCCCTTAAAACATGTCACCATCTCCACCCCACTCTGACCTCCCCTGCCCCCCTCTGCCCAGGGCTCGGACTGGTGCAGTAGTCTCATCCCTGGCTCTGTAGGCAGCCAGAGGGGTGCTGTTAAGTCATGTTCCCCGGCTGTTCACAGCCTTTCCATGTTCCCCATCTCACTCTGAGTGAACCCCAAAGTCCTTTCAGTGGCCCGAAGGTCCCCCACCACCCCACTCTCATTCCCTCTCTCACCTCAGCCTCGCTCATCTCCTTGGTGGTCCTGGAGCCCACCAACCTGGGCCCACCTCGCAGTCCCCGGCTAGCTTCCCCGCTGCCAGGGAGGCTCACCCCACAGCCAGCTGCTCAGCTCGCCCCCACTTCCCTAAAAGTCACCCCCATTACGTTGTATGTTTATTTGCATATTCTCGTTCTCGCTCATGAACTTGGAAGTCTGAAGGGTGGGGGCTTTCCTGTCACTGTCACGGTGGTATCCCTGAGGGCCCGAGCAGCACCTGGGCTCCTGGTAGCCCCCTCACCACTACGAGGATGGCAGAGTGGACCGGGCAGTACGTGCTGTGAGCTCAGGCCACTCCTTTACCTCCCTGTCCCCCGCCCCAGCCTCAAACCCCTTACTCTCTGCCCCCAGCCACAGCTGCACGGGGACTGCAGGAGCCCAGGCTTGAGGGCGGCCTGGACGTCACGGACCGTCCCTGAGTTTGCGTCCTTTGGCAAGTCTCCTTTGCCAATCGGTCAGTTAGAAGGTGAGGGTTGATGAGAGATGACAGTTAACGGGCACTTATGTGCCGGACACTGTTCTCTGTGTTTTACACGTATTAACACATTTCTTTTACTATCTAAACAGCTACTGTTGCTTCTGTTTTATTGAGGGAAATGGGCACACAGAGAGGGAAAGTAACTTGCCCCGGGTCATACAGCTCCAAGTGGTAGAATCAGGGTTTCGACCCAGGGAGGCCGGTACCGAGCGCCCAGTAGGCTCCCCCACCCCCGACGGTGGCAGATACTTGGGGGCAGAGCAGGGGCCCTTCCTTCTCTCTGCATTGCCAGTGGGCAGCGGGGGCCCTTCCGGGCCTTTCTCCTTATAATCACCAGCCCCCCAAAAACCTGCTGGTTCAGAGCCCCCCACCTCCCCCTTTCCTGGGCAGTCTGAGACCAGCAACATGTTTACACTCACAGACGCCAAGTGACGCTCTGGGGAGGGTGGCCCCTTCCTAGCCCGGGGCTCTGGTGGCCCTGGGGCTGGACAGCCACCTGTCCTGCTGGGCTGGATCTGCACCTTTGCCAAGGGCTGCCCCCCAATCCCCCTAACCCCCCCAACTCCCCTCCCCCGCCACCGTGGAGTCTGGGAGCGAGTTGTAATGTTGAGAACAACAGGGTGCGTTCGACCCACAGGTCCGGACAGGTAGGACGACGCTGTAGCTGGTCACGGGTGGGGAGGGGGCTCCTTTCTCTGGGGACAGTGGGGATCACAGGTGTGCTCTGGCTGCTGTTTTGTTTTTCTTCCTCTTTCCTGCCATTGAACTTCCTATTCCTCCTGCCGCGTGAGAGAGCTATTTCTACTTACTCCCTGGCGACAGCTGAAAACATGGGGCTATTTTTAGTTTCCCTGAGTCTAGTTTATTTTTGTTTCCCTCTTTGCTCCTGGTGGATTTGCGTTTCCCTGGCTTCAGGAGTGCGTGTATATGTTTCTGCACGCACGTGTTAGTGTGTGTCCACATGTGCTGCTGGTGAACACACATGTGCTGCTGGTGAACATGAGTGCTGACGCACCAACATGTGCTTGTGCCTTGATGTGTGACCACATGTTGACGCACGTGCAAACGCATGTGTTGATATATGGCCACGTGTTGCCGTACCACATGTCTCGCTGCATTTGTATATGCATCCGGTATGCTACCAAGTGTCGGCCTGAGCCCACATGTGTTGATGCAGGCACGCATGTGTTAGCACACTTGTACATGCACACACACGTGCACGCACAGGTTTATGCGTGTCATTGTGCATTGACGTATGTGTACACATGCATGTTGATGTGTCCACTGTTGTCTGGCCTTTCTGGGGCCAGGCCTGGCACTGGGCTGTGTTTGGGCTGCCTGGATCTTCCCATTCCAGGAAACGCTTCCCGGCCCTTCCTGGAATCTCCAGCCGTCGCCGTGCTGATGCGCTAGAACGTGGGGAGGCTCAGCCCCCTGGAATGACCTGACTCCGGCCTTCAATTTCCAGAAAGGGACACGGACGTGGGTCCCTGCTGAAGACTTTTTCCCTGGATGTATCTGGGTCCCAGTGGAGAGCTGGCACAGGCTGTGTGCTCTGTGTGTGTCTGTGGGTCCTGCCCAAAGGTCATCAGTGTCCAGATGGGTGTTCCATGTCCTCGGTCAGCAAAAGAGAGGCCCCTGGGGCCACAAGCCACTGTCCCCAAGGCCGACACCAGAAGTGTTTTCTGGTTCACACTCTTGGGACTAGAGGGATCTGTCGACTTCCCCCCAAGCCTTCTGCTCCAAGAGGCTCTAGGAGCTCGGGCAGCGCAAACACATCAACAGTGCAAAGAACAAAAAGAGAGCCCCCTTTTTCCACCCCAGCTCCCTCCCTCTCCTTCAAACGTGACCTTGGCCTCCACTGGTCCCCGGAGAGGCCAGGCTGCAGCTGAAACACAAAGAGCACAAAAAGCTTCATTCTTGGCCGGGGAGCCTCAGAGGCCCGGGAGTTGCTGTTTCTTCCCGGAGCCCCGCGGTAAGGTCTGAAGCTGCTCACTCTGCTCCGAGCCTCCCCAGGGCAGAGGCCCAGGGCATGGCTGCCTTCGTGTTCTTGCTTTCCCTTCCCTTGTCCACTGTTTCTTCCTGTTCGCCATGGCCTGGTGCTGGGGAGGCGGAGGGAACTGGAGTGGCCTGACTCTTGTTCGCTTCCTGGCGTTTTGGGTGGAGTTCCTTCCACTGGAAGCTTCTAGAAGTCCACTTGAGTTGCTTTAAATGTTCATTCTCTTGGTTTTCCTGTTCCTTTGCTGGCTGGCTGCTCTGGGTCTCCTGTGCTGTTCCTCCTTATGTCCCTGACCTCTTGCTAGTGGCGTGTCCCGGGCTCGGCCTTGGCCATCCTTTCCGTGCGAGCGTGTCCAGGCTCGTGCGTTAAATGCCGTCTTTGTCCTGACCACTCCCAAGTTGGCAGCCCTGGGCCCTGACCTCTCCCCTCAACTCCAGCCTCGAACATCCAACGCCAGGCCCCGTATCTCGGCCCAGAGGGTGGAAGGCGGCTCCCGCTCGCCCTCATCCTCTCCCAGCCTCCCGCCATTTTCCCATCTCGGCAGCCCCTCCAGCCTTGACTCCTCTTCCACTTCCCACCTTGAACCTGCCAGGGAGTTTTATGGCTTCGTCTTCAAAATATACCCGGAATCGAACCCCTTCTCGCCACGCCCGGGGCCCCACCAACTCTGGTCCAGGCGCCATCACCTCTCACCTGGATCCCTGCATCCGCCTCCTCGCTGACGTCCCGCGTCACCCTTGCTCCCAGCAGGGTTTTCCCGACAAGCAGCGGTGGGGGGGTCCTATTAGAACTGCGGGTAGCCACTGTCCTCCTCTGCGCACAGGCCTGGCCCAGCCCCCAGGAGTCAAAGCCAAGTCCTTCCCCTGGTCCATGAGGCCTGTGCCAACGCCCCTGACGCCTTTCTGGCTGCGTCGCTGTCCCCAACCCCTTGCACGCTGGCCTCCTGGCCGTCCTCAGACACACCGGCACGGTCACCTTAGCTCTTCCCTCTGCTGGAGCCCTCTCCCCTGATGTGGGCTCGCACCTCCTGTAGGTCTCTGTTCAGACCTCACGTGCTCACTGTGACCTCCCTCTGCTGGGATTCAGGATCCCGCCTCTTCTCCCGGGCTCCGACCTTCCCCACCCTGCTGACCTTCCCCACCCCGCTGCCTTCTTCCCGCAGCCCTTCTGGGGTGGCCGCCGACACTCCATGTTCCCCGCGTGCCACGCTCATTGTCTGTTTGCTGTTTCTCCCCGGGAGAATGTGGGGCCGTGAGGGCGGGGACCTTTGTGTTGTTTGTAGCTGTGTCCCGAGCACCTGGAACGATGCCTAGCACATAATCGGAGCTTCCCAAATATTTATCGAATGGATGTTTAAAAGACAAGGGTTGTTTCACAGGATGGTTTGTGACTCGTGGCAGGTTGTGGTCTTAGGCAGGGGCTTGGGGCCTGCTCCCCTCCACCCACCACGGCCACTGCCACCATCTCTAGCCAGTGACTGCTGGAGCTTCTTGGTGGGGCTGCCTGCTCTGCCTGTTCATGCTACTCTGTTGTCACTTCTCACCATCAAAGCCAGAATGCTCTTTAAAAAATGCAAACTGGATCATTCCACAAAGCTGATTAAAATCTTTCTGTGTTTGGCATCAGACCTGTCTGCTCCCACGGCCTGTAAGTCCCTTCTTCGCTGGCCCCTCTACCTCCCCTCTTGGCATTCCCACCTCAAGGGCCTTCCATTTCCTCTAATGCCTCATGCTCTTCCTACCTCAGGACCTTTGCACATGCTCTTCATTCTGCCCAGACTGCCTTTACCCCTGTCTCTTATGCCTGGTTCCTCTTTTATGTTTCAGCTCAAATGTAACCTCTTGAAGAAGACACCTCCTGACCCCCAACCCCTCCCCATGGACAGGTGTCCTCCGCCTCCACTGTCTGCTCCACCTGCGTTGTTACTGTTTTGTGCTATTCCCTCTGAGCCTTGTCATTCTCTGAAATTATCTTGTTCACTTGCTTGAGGTTCTGTGAGGATAGGGACCTTATCTGTCTTATTCATGGCTATATTCCATAGATGGAGACCCTTGTCCCCGGGCAGAGAGCTGGCTAGGGTAGGACCCTGGGCTGAGACAGGGAGAGGGTCCAGGGCGGGGGGATTCTCAAAAGCATGGACTTGGGACCCAGACTCCTTGGGTTCAATCTTGGCTCTTGCACAAGTCCTGTCTGTGCAGCTTGCACTTTCTGTCTGTGGGAGTGAGTAACATAACCTTGCTGGGCTTCAGTGTCCCCAGGCCTGCCTACCTACCTTCCCCAGGTGGGTCATATGCCCCAGGGAGTACCTACCCAGAAGCCTGGGTCCCTGGGGTGCATCCACAGATTCAGGGCCTGAGTCTTAACTCGCTGCATGTGGATTTCAGTGACTTCTCTCTGGTTCCAGTGCCGGGTGTCTCCCCTGTCTGAGCATTGGTGTCTTTTGACTGACCTCCTTTCCAGCCCCGACATGCAGGTGAGGTGGCTGGGAGGAGAGGACACAGGTGTACAAAGCTGTCATCGAGGCTGTCTGTGGATGGTGGGTCAAGAACAGCACCTGACCTGGCCGAGGGGCCACGGGAAGCGCAGAGGCTGATCTGGGGCCCCTCCTCTCCGTCTGGGAGGGAGCAGGAAGCCTCAGGCTGGTGTCTTGGGCCCGTCTGGCATCTTGGACTGGGATGGGGCTGGGAGTGTTTCCCTCCCTGCTGCCATTAAGCCGAAGTTCATTATTTCCAGTGGAACCATTTGTGCTTCGTGTTCTTGTCCTCACCAGCAGACACGGTGAGAGGCCGAGTCGGGAGACTGAGTCCGTCCTGCAGGTGACTTTCCTCTGTACGGAACGTTGCAGGTGTGGTTCACGTGCATGTCATTTACGCAGACTTGTCTATGTGCACTCGGTTAAAACAAATAAAAGGAAAATAGCAGTGCCGCCCCCGGGGGACTTGGTTAGTGCCGGTGCAGGCAGAGCATGGCAAGGGAGTTTCCTGTGACTCTGGGGTCCCTCCCGGGGGTCCCCGGCCGGGCTGAAGGCAAGGCTGGAATTCAAGATTGACACGGTTTTGTACGCACGCTTTGCTCTCACCTTCCGACAGCTTCATCTGAGGCTTAGGAAATAAACGGCCACATCGGGGAGAAGCTGGCTGCTTTGACTTCCCGAGAGGTCTCCAAAGGACAGGGTCTTCCTGAGGGATGCTGCAGGTCGGGGGGCTAGAGAATTTCCCAATGGCTGGGAAAAGTGATGGAGGGAATGTTCATGGGCTATGATTGGTTAGGCTGGGGTCACGTGTACAAACCTGGACCAATCACTGCACTGTGGCCTCAGAAGTGGCCTGTTCTGATAGGTCAGGCTTGGGTCACGTGCCCGTTTCAGGCCAGAGGAGGAAGTTGTTCTTCCCCAAACCACTCAGGTGGGAATGGAGGGGGTGCCCTGGAGGACAAGCGAGGGGCTGCTAGTGAAAGGAGGAAAGAGTGACAGGCAGCAAAAACGGTGCTGGACCCTGTTGCCCGCAAGCAGTTTCCCCATTTCCTCCCCACATCGCCTCTCACTGTCACTCGCCATTACAGTAATAGAGATTATTTTGTTTGGCTGTGTATCCAAGACCTCTTCAGGAGGTGGTAGCTTATCAGCTAATTGTTTTTATCGGGGAAAATTTCATAAATCATCAGCTTGGTAGATCTGGAACTACTTGTGTTTTACCCAGTTCCAGCTTTGCATTTTTCCCTTGGGGAAGCCAAACCTGGAGGAAGCAGAGGTTTAATGGAGGCCGCAGAGATGGTTGGCAGCAAGTGCTGGTGGGGCGGACTGTTCCAGGCTAGCTGGGGATGTGGGATGCTGGGGGCAGAAAGTCACCAGGGTCCCATCCGCACTGCGGCCTGCCCACATCCTGGTTTTTATAAAGTGGGAGAGATGTCAGGGCTGGGGTGTGCCCAAGTTCAGGCTCTGTCCAACTCAGGCAGGAGGCTCTGGGGGTGTGCGCTGGGCGGGGAGGGCAGTGGTGGGGGTTGAGCCCGGGACCCCGTGGCCTCTGTCAGAATCTGCCCCGGCGCAGCTGCGGAGGAGGCGATCTGGAATCCCAGCCACGGGTGTACTCTGCAGTGTGTCCCAGCACACGTCTCGGCACCCTGCCGGCCCGCTGGCCCTTGCCCCAAACCGCGGGGCCCACCGTTCTTTATGTGGGACAGTGTGGAGGCTGCAGCCTCTGCCTCGTGTGTGTGTGTGGAAGGTGTCCACCACGACAGCCAGGCCCCTCTGTGAGCTGAGAGAGCCCTGGGTGCCCACGTGGGGACCTGTCACCTGGGCGAGGGGTACGGGCAGAGTGCAGCGTGAGGAGGGCTCTGGCATGTCACCATCAAGGTCATTCATGAGTTCCCCAGTCCCCAGGCTTCTCTCCAGACCTGGGCAGGACTTCTGTGTCCAGCAGCTTAGGTGAATCCGAGCAGACATTGGAGAAAGGTGGCCCAGGTTCGAATCCTGGCCCCACCACTTCCCAGCTGGGTGCCTTCGGGCAAGCGACTTACCCTCTGTGCCTTTTCCGCTCTGCTGTACAATGGACTTCATAAAAGTCTCTCCTGTGTAGGGCTTTTACGAACAGGGAGGCGTTGGCACGTGTCAAGCGCTTAGAATAACAGCCCGGCAAGCGTCACCTTCCAACATCTTACCCTTGTAGACACAGACATGTAGAAGGATGAATCTGTCATCATTTTGCCGAAACGGGACCACATTATGCACGCTGTCCTGCGCCTGGCATTTCTCGGTCCCTCGTCGCTTGTGCAAACCGTCCTGAGTCGCCCGGGATCGTCTGGTGATTATCACGCTCTGATTCTCTAGACGCCAGTGAACACTCGCGCTGTGGTGGTGCTGCGTTTGCCCAGCCGTTCCCACAAGGGAGCTTTCGAGCTCGTAAAACAGTCTGCAACACAGCCCGACGTGTTCTTTTCCCGCCGCGGGCTTTTATTTGAAAAATTTTATTTTGGAAAAATGGCAAGAACAGTGTAGTCTGCTGCATGTGCGTCTCTCTCTCTCCCCTCTCTTTTGTTGCTGAGCCTTTGAGAGTCACTTGGAGACATCATGACATCTCACCCAGAGTATGACAGCGAGTGTGTGGCTTAAGGACAAGGACATCCTTCTCTGTGACCGCAGACTGTGGTCCCACTCAGGAAAGCCCGGATGGGCCACTCCTTCAAGCTGACACCCAGTGTCCACTCAGAGTCCCTGCTGGGCCCTGTAACACTCTTCATTGCAGTTGTTTGTTTTCAGTTTTCAAATCCGGAATCACGTCCTGCGTCCTGCTGGCTCGTCTGCTTCTCCTCCTCAGTCCAGACCAGCCCTCCCTCTTTCTTCCTGCTGAGTCTTTTGTGACACTGGTGTTCGTGAAGGGGCCAGGCTGCTTTTTCTTCCCCTTTTTTTTTTATTTTAAATTTCTATGCTAATCTTCTCTGTATCGTTCCGATTTTAGTGTATGTGCTGCCGAAGTGGGCACAGGGCAGTTTTTTGGCAGGTGTCCCTCGGTTTGGATCTGTCTAGTCGCTTTCTCGTGAGTGCACGTGTTCCTCCTGCAGACTCCCACACAAAAGCCTCCTTGTGTGAGTCAGATGGGAGCAGAGCTCTCCTGGACGAGCCGGGTGGTGGCTCGACACCCCCCGCCAGCCCAGCAGCCCCATCCCGTAGCGGGCCGGGACCCCAGGGCGAGTTTGAACCCCTGGGTTGGCGGAAGCCTTCGATTCCTCCTGGCCCTCCCTCCCCACACTTCCTCATTTTCCTGGCTTTGAGTCCTTGTCCTCAGTAGAGATGTGCCAACCCTTCCAGCTGGGGCCAGCCTGTGTCCACCCCAGCATGTCACGTGGCAAGAGATGGTGGATCTGATGCCCACCTGGTCCCTGTGCCAGAAAGGTTGCAGAGCCCTGGGGTGCCAGGGCCAGTCAGGTGCAGAGGGGAGGCCGGATGGAAGGGCAGGGAGGGGCTTCTCTCATTTCACCTCCTCCAACCTGGCCCCTGAGCCCCGCAGAAATCCTTGTGCCAGATCACCCTGGCCCCATCTGGCCTCCTGGCGGTGGGGCAGAGGTCATGCTGGCTTTACTCAGCTGAGAGCTGATTGCAGCCGGGATCCCCTGGCAGCTTCGGAATTTGCAAAGTCTCCCTCGTCCCCGGGATTTCCTTCCTCTGCCTGTTCCCAGGCTCCCCGGACTCCACCTGCCGCAACCGCTGGCTTTGCCCTTTCTCAAACTCAGAGTCTTGTTTCTTTTTATTGTGAAATGTTGCCCCCTTGGCAGGAGTTGCACAAGCCCCTGCGGAGGAAACCAGGCTTCTTCCAGCCTGCTTGACTTTCTATAGCATCACCCCTATCTGTCCCCAAACACCGGGCTTAGTGTGGCCTCATTTTGAACTTGAGTGGAAGCATAGCTCTGCACGTGCACTTTGGTCTTGCTGTTTTTGCTTCCCGTTATGTTTGTGGGATTTACTCATCTTATTGCAATAAGCGGCCCCATTTTCATGGCTGTGTAATATTCCACAAGGATGTCACTGTTCGCCCGTCTTATTCCTGATGGCCGTGGGGGTGTCTAGTTCTGGGTTACGAACTCTTCTGTGCCCCTGCCTGCAAGGCCCTCCCGTCTGGGTGGCCCCATTTGGTTTATCTGGTCACCTGTTGAGGGGCATCTGGGCCATTGGCTCTTGGGAGCAGAGCCACTGTGGACATGCGTGTACGTGTGCTCCAGCCCCTGCTTGTCCCGCGCCGTCCTCTGTGCAGCTGTGTGTTTAAACCTGGGCGTGTCCTCGTGCTACCTGCAGTGATGGAGTCTGCCCGCCGCACGCAGGTGGGTGCACAGGTCCTGGAGCCCCGGGCGTGGGTCCAGCTCTGCCTCCTGCCCGCTGTGTGGCCTTGGGCAGATTCCTCACGTCTCTGGGCTTTGGCAGGCGTGTGGGTCTGTTCGGCTGCCGTCACCAAAGGCCACACACTGGGGCGCGTCCACGACAGACGTTTATTTCCGCACAGTTCTGGAGGCCACAAGTCCAGGGTCAGGATGTCGGCAGGTTGGCGTCTCCGGCGGCGGCTCCTGTGGGCACGCACCCCGGTGTCTCTGGGCGTCCTAATCTCTTCTTACAGGGACACCAGCCAGGCCGGATCAGGGCCGACCCTAATGGCCTCATTTCAACTTAATCATCTCTTTAAAGGCCCCGTCTCCAAAGACAGGCCCATTCTGAGGCACCGGGCGTTAGGGCTTCAGCATGTGAATTTGGGGGGACGCAATCTGGCCCATGGCGGGAGGACACCTGAAGCTGGCCCACACCTCCCTACGGGACTGAGGTGGGCACTGTGGCAGCTTGAGGGGACAAGTGCTTTGACCTGGGGCCGGCACGGGGGGCCCTGCACGCATGGGCCATCCGTGTCTGGGGGAGGGTGGCACTGCCACGCCGTGCACGGTAGCTCTTGCCGTGTCAGCTTTTCTCACGCTGCCCCGTGTGCACTCCGTCCAGGTTGCCGTGCGTGTTTCGGGCTCGCTGCCTCTTGCTGCTGCCTGGACTCCCTGGTTAACGTCTGCTCCATTTTATTTACTGTCCTTGTGACAGGTGCCTTGGTTCGGTCCAATTCCTGCCTCCACAAACAGCAAATATCCTGGAACCTGCTGCCTTGGACTTCTCCAGAATTTTCTGGGGATGTGGGCTGGGCACAGTGGCTCACGCATGTAATTCTAGCACCTTGTGGGGCAGAGCCAGGAGGATCACTTGAGGCCAGGAGTTTGAGACCAGCCTGGGCAACAAAGTGAGACCCCATCTCTATAAAAAATTTAAAACTTGGCCAGGTATCGTGGCATACACCTGTAGTCCCAGCTACTCGGGAGGCTGAGGCAGGAGGATCCCTTGAGCCTAGGAATTTGAGGTTGCTGTGAGCTGTGATCTTGCCACTGCACTCCAGCCCGGGTGACAGAGCAAGACCCTGTCTCAAAAAAAGAAAAACTTTTTTTTTTTTTTCCTGGGGATGTGCTGGGAGTGGAATTGCCGTAGGGCAGCAGGGAAGCCAGTTTCACCAGACTTGCCTTCCAGAAGGGCAGTTGCCGTCTACCCTCCTGTCTCACATCCTCTCCAGCGCTTGACAGCATCAAGCCTTCTGGAACATCTGGGGTCCCGGTGCGTGTGCGTCTCTGAGTCTGGATGTCAGCCTTCGTCCTTTTGTGAGTCGGCAGGTGGGGGTCTGAGGCGCAGAGGGTTTGAGGGACCTGTTGGAGAGTCACACAGCAGACAGGGGCTGGACCCCCGGCTTTAGGGCTTGCTTTTTGCAGAAATCGGTGGCCCCTGTGAGCAAGGTCTGACACGGGAGGATGCAGGCTTCCTCTTCTGGGCTGAGGTCAACTCTCGTGGAGGATGACGGAGAGGGTGTGGATGCCGACCCTGCTCCCTCCCCGCTGCAGGGAACCGGACTAGTGCTCGTGGCCTCCCGGGGTCAGGGGGTGGGTAACCGTGTCCGTGTGTGTTAGTCTCTCAGGGCTGCGTAACAAAGTAGCACACGCTGGGCGGCTCATGCAGCAGAATCTCATCTCCCACAGCCCCAGAGGCCGCAGGGTTGCTTCCTTCTAGGGGCTCTGAGGGACACTCTGTCCCAGCCTTCCCCCAGCCTCTGGTGGTGGCTGGCCCTGTGCCGTTGCCCGGCTTGTAGACTCAACACTCCACCCTCTGCCTCTGCCTTCACCTGACATTCTCCTCTGCGTCTTCTCCTCTTCTGACAAGGACACGTGTCATTGCATTTAGGGCCCGTCCTGAACACAGGATGGTCTCATCGGGAGATTCTTAACTTGATG
Source organism: Varecia variegata (assembly GCA_028533085.1). NCBI lineage: Eukaryota > Metazoa > Chordata > Mammalia > Primates > Lemuridae > Varecia > Varecia variegata. Next base: position 3,009,624 of record CM052452.1, read on the forward strand.
ACATCTGCAAACACCCATATTCCAAGTAAGGCCACATTCTGAGGTTCCGGTGGACGTGAGTTGGGGGGACACTCTTCAGACCAGTACGGCATGTGTGTGGGTGCCCAGTCCTCCAACCTGCAGAACTCTGGGTTCAAATCCAGGTCCCACTACTGGGGTTCTGGATTCCCACTTTTTCTCCTGAAAGCCGGTCTCCTCCTCTGCAAATAGGACCGATTTCCTTGGTGCCCACCATCTGGAGGTCAGGTGGAGCAGCTGTTGGGGTCACATGACTCAGAGGACTGGACCGAGGTGCTCGGCAGGGGCCAGCTCTTGGCCACACAGCCCCAGCTGACATTAAAAGTAAGATAAGGAGAGTCAAATAGGGATCTGATCACGCAAATTGAAAACGCAGGGAAAAGAGTCCAATCTCTGGAAAAGCCCCACCTGAAACTGCCCGCCTGCCCCCAACCGGTCCTTGCTCCCGAGGTCACTTGCGTTAATAGTTCCTTGTAGCTCCTTCCTGGAAAAAAAATGTTTGTGTCCGCAGAGGGGGATCCCCTCCCACGTCCTCCCCGTCTCTGGCCCTCGGCCCACACGGCACACGTCCCCATGCCCGTCTGCCTCTCGGTGGGGGCACCTAGAGGGGTCTGGGCATCTCCCGCTCCGGCACATAATCCATCCTCATCCCAGCGCGGGGCCCCGCTCTCCTCCCTGCAGCTCTGCAAACAGCTCTGCAAACCTCCTGCCTCGGTTTCCCCATTTGGTATAGCACGTGGACTTTGCACCTTGTCAAGTGAGGTAGTGATGAAAAGAATGGGCAAATGCCATTTATTACTGCAATTATTATCTCACTATATGTGGCGATTTAGAGAGGGGACTGGGAAAACAGGCCCACATTCTAGCCATTGTCCCGGGCAGGGCCCTAACCTCATTGAGCCTCAGTTTCCCCGTCTGTAAGGTAGGGTGATGGTAGTGTCCACAGACTGTCGTGGCCTTGGGCAATGGCTTAACCTCTCAGCCTTGGCTTCCCCATCTGCAGCGTGGGACGGCGCTGGCGACTACCTCATCGAGCTGTCGCGAGGCCTCAGGGAGTGGGGCCTGGTCGTGGCGAGAGCCGTGGCGAGGACGGTGGGGTGGCGAGGAAAGACTCGTCCAGGGAACCTCGGACGGGGGGACAAACCCATGCTGACTCGGGAGGTGGGGCGTGGGGGGTGGGGCGTGGGGGGTGGGTGCTGGCGGTGCTGGCAGGAGCTGTGGCCATGGCCGTGGGGCGGGGGCCGTCCTTGGGGCGGGAGGCCTGGCCCTCACCGTCCTCTCCTGCGAGATGCCAGGGTCAGGGTTGACGTGGAAGCTGCTCTCTTCCTGCGGCTCTGACAGCTGTGCTGTGTGGCCTGGGTGCGCAGATAAGCGTGGCGAAGTTGTCAGCAGTCAGGCCATCGTGTCCTTGGTCGGGGAAGGGAGGAGGGACCCGGACTGGGGTGCTGGGGTCAGAGACGGAGCCCTGGGGAGACGTGAGCTGTCCTTCAGCCGGGGCTGTGGGGGGAGGGGACGTGATAACAGGCAGCCTTGCGTGTCCAGCGTCCTGGGGCTCTCCCAGTTGCGGTCAGGTGCCTGCGTGGGGGACAGTGGTGAGCTGGCAGGGTGCCCTCTCGCTCCCGGGCCAGGAGTGACACTGGGCACTTTGCATCCGTCACCGTCTCTTTAGGTGCATTTACAGTCCTTGTTCCACACAGGGGCCAACCCCGGTGGGAGGCTCTGGGCCGCTGTCTGTGAACCAGCTGAGTGGTGGAGACAGGACGGGGTGGGTGCTGGGAGCGGGGGGACCCCAGGGCTGAAGTGGCGGGCAGGTCGCTCGCCCCATGAGCACATGTTTGCGACGCACGTCCCAGCGGGAGGCACGGACAGGCAGATAAACACTTGCACCGCGGAGCGTGGGTAGTGGCCAGAGCTCGGGAGGGGACAAGGCAGGATGGGGTGGCCGGGAGGGCATCTCCGAGGAGGGGCCAGGTGTGGGAACAGCGCGCCTGGGGCAGAGGCCAGGGCTGGGAAGGAGCCTGCTGTGTTGCAGGCTGGCTTGGGGCGGAGGGATGGGAGGGAGAGAGAGGGAGGGGGACAGAGCATCGGGGCTGGGGGGGCAGGGAGAGGCTGGGGCGAGGCCGTGAATGAGGAAGGAGGGGAGCAGATTTGAGATTCCTTTTGCACCAAGACATGCCTGTGGGTTGGGGTTTCCCTGGTTTGGGGACCTCAGTGGTTCCAGAACACAGGGAGAGCGTGGGCCTTAGATCTGGTCTTAAAAACACGGCAGGGCAACCCAGCCACGAAAACCCAAAGAACCCCATTAAAAACCAGGCCAAGGACTTGAAGAGACGTTTCTCCAAAGACACACAAACGGCCGACAGGACGTGCAAAGCTGCTCTGCGTCACTCACTCATCAATCACTGGGGAAATGAAATCGCATCCACTGGGATGGCCACCGTCACAGAGCCAGGGAGTGGCAGGTGTCGGCGAGGACGTGGAAGCCGCGTGCACTGGGGGTGGGGATGCGAAAGGGCGCGGCCCCCACGGAAAACAGTGTGGAGGCTCCTCGAAAAAATGCACAGAATTGCCGTGCGACGCAGCAGCCCCACTTGTGGGTGGGACCCCGAGGGGCATGAAGGCAGGAGCTGGAGGACAGATCCGGGCACCCGCACGCGTGACAGCACAGCTCACAGCGGGCGAGGGGCGGGAGCGTCCCGGGTGTTCATGGCCTGGCGGGTGGTCACACAGAATGGGGCACGTGCCTATCAGGAACGTTATTCCGCCTTAAAAAGGAAGGAGATTCTGACACAGGCCTCAGCGTGGATGGACCTCGAGGACGTCACGCTATGTGAAATAAGCCGGCACCAAAGGACAAACACTGCGGTTCCGTCCGCAGGAGCTCCCAGAGCAGGCAGACTAGACAGACAGCAGCGGGGTGGGCGCGGGGGCTGGCGGAGGGGCGTGGGGGGGTTAGTACTGACTGGGCGCAGGGCTTTAGCTTGGCGAGATGAAAAGAGCCCTGGGGGTGGGTGGCGGTCATGGCCGCACGACATTGCCAGTGTGCTTCATGCCACTGAACTACACTTAAAAATGGCTAAGCTGGCAAATTTGATGCTATGTGTATTTTGCCACAATTGAAATGGAAAGACAGCTGTGGTTGGGGTTCACCTGAAGGGAGAATTGGTCCGGCCCCTGCTCATTGCGTGGGCCGTTGATTTGCAGCGGGTAGACCAGCTGGCCCAGCCTGTCGGCCATGGTCAGATGCCAGCGTGCCAAGTGTCTTGCAAAAGACTCAGCTTTCGAAGGAGGCAGACCTGAGCATCTGATTCCTCCAGGCCCGCACCACTGTTGCCCCGTTTTGTAAGACCTTGGCTGGCACGACATGTGCTTGGGCTGGTGCCAGCCGTGGGCCGAGGGAGGCTCACTTAGCAGCAGTCTTGCGAGGCGTGTTTGCTGCCTTCTTTAGACCAGACCCAGGTCATGCCACTCTCTCTGCACAGCCACCGGGGAGGAGGCCAGACACTCACGTGTGCGTGCGGCAGAGCAGGGCACCAAGGCGGGAGGGGCTGGGTGAGTCTCTGGCCTCACGCTGGAAGCTGGCCTGGCGGGGGACCGCCCTTCCTGGATTTCTGAATGGCCAAGGTCAAGGGGTTGGCAAGCTCTGTCTGCCAAGGGACAGACAGTGAGTATTTTCAGCTCCGCAGGTCACACGGGTTGTGTCTAACGACCCAGCTGTGCCACCGCGGTGCTGAGACCGTCGTGGACGGTGCGGGAGCGAGTCGGCCTGGGTGTGCACAGGCGGCTGATTTGTAGACACTCGTGTGAATTTCACACCAGTTTCATGCATCATGAAATGGTGTTTTTCTCTCCATCTTTTTAACCCTTTAAAAAAGTAAAACCATTGTCAGCTTCTGGGATGAGTAGAAACAGGTGTCGGGCTGGGTTTGGCCCACGGGCGTAGTTTGCTGAACCCTTTCTGAGAGTGGGGGGAATGATGTTCTTGCCTGCAAACGGCCAGCTCTACTGAAGTTAAGGTGTTTAGAAGAAGGGTTATCTTCTCCCTGACGAGTGTGGAAAAAGCAGAGCTGGAATCAACCCTGGTGGAGACTGCGCTTGCCAGGAAAAGCAGTGCAGGTGGGCTGCCTGGAGTTCCCAGCAAGGGGGCGTAACTGCGGAGTGAGGGGGGCCTTTGCCCCAATTTGGGGGAGAGAGAGATTGTGCTGATTCACCGTGGGAGCTGGCATAGGCTTTGGGGTTAGACCCAAGTTCAAGACCCTCCGCCACTGTTGGGGTTATGCCCTTGGGCAAGTAAGTGGTTTACTCTCCCTGTCCCCCACTTTCCTTATCTACGTACTGGAATGAATAATATTAATAATACCTGCCTCACACACTAATTATTAGGTTTAAATGAAAGAAAGCATTGTTTCAGATGGAATGTTTTGAGCTGCAAGCAACAATAAAATCTGCCTCCAAGGGGCTTATGTAATACAGATGTTTCATTATTATGCTTAATAAGAGTTGAGAGGTGGTAGGTGTTTCCAGATTTCTTCAGGAGTTAAGCAATATCAGGGCAGTGTCTTGGTGTCTGAGCAACTCTCTTGGCCTTGCCCTCATGGTGTCATTATGGCTGCCACAGCACCGGACATTATGCTATCACATGACATCATTCAAAATAAGAAGGAGAGAATAGCGCAATAGGAGGGCTCGCTGAGGTCTTTGTCTTTTGTTGGGAAAGAAATTTTTACCAGAAGCTTCCAACAGACTTCCCTTTCCTTCTCATTGGCTAGAACAGGGTCACGGGCCTACTCGTACTAGAGTCTGGGCCCACCTTTCCTGAGATTTAGGGCTTTCTAGCCAGTACTTGAACCAAGTTAGGGTTCTCTTAGTGGACGAAGTGGGTAGAGATGGCCCTCGGGTGGGCAGCAGCACTGTCCACTGGCCCGTGTGGGGCAAATGCTCATTTAGCGTGTGGCCTGGCAGTTGGTAAATATGAGCCATCGTTGTCATTAGCCTGCCACGTATCAGGCATGTGGAATTTTCACAAATGAACATGGCCAGGTAACCGGCACCCAGCTCTAGAAGCTACAGCCCCCCAGCGTCCCCGATGTCCCCCGGAGTCACTGCCCCACCCGCAAGGGTAACCACCACCCTGACCTCTTACAGCATAGACGAGCTTCCCCTAAACTAACCTAGTTTTTGTGCCCGATCGAGTGAAAGCACACAGCAGACGCTCTCGCGTCCGGCTTCTTTACGCTCAACACGGAGATGCACCCACGTCGCATCTGGAGTTTCTCGTCGCCGTGCGGCGTCCCGTCGTGTGAACACCCGGCAGCGCGTGTGCTGGTCGCTCTCGCCTGTCGGGGCTGTCTCCAGCACAGCCGCTGGGAACGTCCGCGTACAGGTCTTAGTGTGGACGTGTGTTTTCAGGGCTCTTGAGCAGCACCTAGGACTGGGCTGCTGGGCTACAGGGTTCGTGCATGTTCTGCTTAGCAGATGCTCCGCAGCACTCCAAAGGGGCTGTACCCACTGCCACTCCTGCCGATGAGTACGAGTGAGTGTCCTGGCGCCTGCCAGCGTGTGCCAGTGAGTACGTCTGATGGCCCTGGGCTCTCCCTGTTGGGTACCAGAGTCATTCGTGCGTTACGTGTCTTCCTCCCCACTCCCCGCTCGGTTCCCTGAGGGCAGGATCCTGCTTGATTAACTTTGTCCCTTTGACACTAAGCACCAGCTCTGGGCATGTTAGATGCTCAGGCAGGGTTGGATGAATGAATGAATGAATGGATGGATGAATGAATGAATGCCTGCATGCATGCTGTGTTCTTATCTCGTGTTACTGTAGGACAGGGATCGCAAACTCAGATACCCGTGAGGTCTGTGCAGGGACATAAACAAGTGAAGCAGGTTTGTGTGGGACGATAGGGAGTGGTGGGGCCTGTGGCTAATGGAGCGCAGGCCCCATCTGAGCAGTGGCTGCAGCTCGGCGCCAGCGGGCCGGGGCCACGTGGGGGTGTGGGCCCAGCACCGGCACATTGCCTTGGCTAAGAAAAGAAGCCAGAAATCTGGAATTTGTCTGCTGGTTTTAAGATGTTATCAACAAGTTCAAATTTCTTGAAATACCATGTGACCCAGAATGCATCTGCTGGCCAAATCCGGTCCATGGGCCCCGTTTGTGGAGTCTGCCTCAGGGAGGCCCAGTC
>CM052452.1:3016320-3084965 GCA_028533085.1 Varecia variegata
TATCTGTCCATCCTTCGTTCATCCTTGAATCCATCTCAGCTTTTCAAAGCATTTCAGAGTAAGATGCAGACACCAGTACCCTTCCCCCCAAACACTCCAACATGGGCATCACTTACCAGAGTTCGGTATTGGTTAGCTTTTCTTTGAGGTAAAATTGACCCATAATGAAAGACACAAATTTTAAGGGTAATATTTGATACCTTAAGACAAATGCGTACATCCGCCTAACCCAAGTCCCTGTCCAGATATAGAACATTACCATCACCCCAAAAGGTTCCACTACTCCCCAGACAAGCCCCCCAACACCTGGCAACCCCTGTTCTGGTCCTCTTGTCACCTCTTCTAGAGCATCATATAAACACAGTCCCACTCTGGCGTCAGGCTTCTCTCACGCAGCGTGTGCTTCTGATGCTCCTCCCTGTCGTGCGCGTCCCAGACGCCCCTGCTTCCCCTGCTGTGCGTGTCCCCTCGCAAGGCTGTCCCACCACTTCCTCATCCATCCACCTGTCGATGGGCACTTGGGCCGTGTCTTCTTTTCGGCGATTATGAATAAAGCTGCTATGATCACTCGTTTGCAGGTTTTCTTGGGACTCTCCCAAATGTCTCCTACTGTGGGTTTATTTTAACCACGATCCACTCAAAGTCCCCACATTGCAGCTGGTGGTTGTGCTTCTGATGACTCTTAATTAAGTGGAAGGGACCCCGTGAGAGTCCCTGTTGCATCCACAGCTCCCGACTCCTGGGGGCATGAAGAGGAGTGACAGCCACTGAGCTACTTGTGCGGACCTTAGGCTCATGACTGGAATGGTTTAATGGTGCCTGTGGTTAGAGGGAAGAACGTTTCCAGGCAGGAAACCTCAGAACTCCATCATTAAACTAATTCCTCCCTCCCTCCCTCCCTGGGGGCGGCCATTTTTGTTGGCCATGCTGTACTGCCAGTCTGCAGCCACAAGGGGGCACTTGTGTGCTGTGTGTGATTTAAATTTTTCGGGCCGGCAATAAAAGATAAAACGTTGTTCCAGAAAATAAGGCTTTTAAGACTTTCCCCTCAGTGTTTCCCGTTCTATTGACTTCAGTGTCGACATCTGTTCAGTTGTTCAATAAATATTTGCTGAAGGCCCACGTCTGACGCGTTGTGCGAGGCACTGTGGGTGATGAAGAAATGCAGTACTTCCTGCCCTTGTGGCTGCCCTGCCCTGGCACGGCACAACTCGGCGGGAGGCCGCAGGAATTGAGGTGGGTGTGAGCGCGCACTGGGACGTTCCAGGAAGTGATGATGCCAGGAGGAAGTGGAGTGGCTGGAAGGTTCTGGAACGTAGGCTGTGCTTAGGGAGGCTGGTTCCAGAGCTAGGGAATTTGGGATCTGTCCATTGTGTCCAATGCCATGGGGGCAGGCGGGGGTCCTCAGTGAGTGGCGGTGAATTAGCAGAGAGAGGAGGCCTGAGCTGGGGTGACTCCGGGAGAATGCCTGAGAATCACCTCTGAATCCTGCAGGAAGGAGCCAGACCGCCTGGGGAGAGGAGGAAAAGGAGGCACGTTCTGGAATGTTCTTGGAACTTGTTTCGAAGTTTGGTTTTCACAGTCGAATACCTTTGCATGATATGAATACTCTTTCACTCAGATGCTTCCAAGTAGGGTCAGTGGTGAGTTGTTTCTCCTGTTAAAGAAAAAATTATTCTGACGCTCGTTAAAGCGGTAAGGAAGACTTTATTCAGGGTTATTTTGAGAGGTGAAGACTGTTGCAATAGGGGAGAAAGATCGGTCTGCACTCCAAATACAGCGGAGACAGCCGGCAGGGCGGGGATGGATGGAAAGTTACTAAGAGGAGCCTAACTAAAACGCGAGCCTCAGGCATTAATCAGATCCTCTATAAATGCAAATTCCAATACGTAAAGTGGGATGTGTTTTTAAAGTGGAAAGTATTCTGATTATTTAAATGGGTTCATGATAGTGGCGAAACAGATAAATAAACTTATTTTAAGCAAGATGAAGCACCAGATCGTTTTTATACAAACATAAAGCATTCCTGATATTATGAGTCAATGGGACAAGTTTGTTTGATTTGTAAAAATAAATGCAGTGGCAGATAAAGAAAGAAACCTCTCAAGTAACCCTTTGTTTTTACCTTTGTGAAAGGAAATATTAGTAACTTAAAATAGATTTATAAAGTAAAATGAAAATATAAAATGCTTTTCGGTCCATTGAAACGAAGTGGTATCTGTGGTTATTACTAGGTCCTCAACCAATGGGCTGATTGCCATTAGCACACACTGAGGGTGGGCGTGATCTGGCTGTGACATCTTCACCCCACGGATCACCGGGGTGGATTCGGCTGATCTGGCTGGCTAGGCAGGTGTCCCCTTCCTCCCTCACCGTTCCACGTGCGTCCCTCCTGAACCTGCACGCTTGGGATGACCTTCCCCGATAGAGGAGGATGGTTCTTTGGTCAAGGGTGTACGAGTAGCTGTGGTCGGTCCCCTGCTAGAACATCCAAACAAGCTCCATCAGCACACGCTGATTTCTGTAAACATCCATCCTCCCCCACTCACTTTATTAAGTTTAAGGTACAAATATTTCCCCCAAATTTACATATTTTCTTTTTTTTTTCATTCTCCTTAAAAATCCCTTTTTCATTCCTAAAAGATAACTGCCTGTGGCAGTTCAGCCACAGGCTGTGGATTGGAATCCAGCACCATCTCCTGTCAGCTGTGTGACGATGGGGCTGATGACAGTGCTGCCTCCTGGGGTCAGAGGAGAGCATACAGCTGCCGCCATGCTCAGGTTCCGCTGATGTGTCTGGTTGACCTTGTCTTTGACTCAGGTGTGCTTATGTGAGACAGAAGCCCAGCCAGTTAACTCTGCTTTGTCAGTTCAAAGGGAAATCTTCATTTTTTTCAACTTACCCACGGAGCTTTGGTGTGTCCCCAAGTTTTTTCTTGTATCATGTGGTTGAGAGGGAGTTAGCGGTGCTTACTGGCCCCAAGAATTCTAAAGACCCTGTTAATCCTTCTTTTGTATGGGATCGTCCAAGTTTTAAAATCCATTTGGCCCTTAGATGTAAACCCACAGATGTCAAGAACAGAACAAGGGTGTATAAACTGAGGAAACACATTCCATCTTGAGCACCACACTTGCAGAGAGAGAATTAACTTGGAAAGAGGCCGAACGACGTGGCCCGGGAAGCCACTGTCGGAAGCCATCAGCCATGGTTCACGTCTCCGCACCGCTGACTCAGCAGCCGGGCGAGCGGGCGCCGGGCGCGTTTGCAGCAGGACAGAACCACCTTATCCTCTGTCTGGAAAACATTTCCACCCGCAGGACAGCTTATCGGGAAGACTCTGAAAGAGTGAAAAAGGAAAATGAGTGACAGCAGCCAGATACTGTTTGCTCCTGGCAGGGCAGGAAAAGGGAATAAGAACCAAAAGTTTAGTATCATTTTACCCGGAAGGTTCATTGTTCAGCCGGTGAGAGAATGAGATTTGGTGGCTTTGGCTGGGAGTCACAGAAGTGATCCTTCTCAAAGTCAAAGATACTTATTTTTAGGAATTTTTTTTTCCCCAACTAGCTGAGTTCAATGTAACATACATCATTATAGTAGATAACTATTAATGAAGTACTAACACTTTTTAATTGATGTATTTCTTTTCTTTCTTTCTTATTTATTTATTCTTTTTAGAGACAGGGTCTTGCTCTGCTGCCCAGCCTCCTGAGTAGCTGGGACTTCAGGCATGTGCCCCTACGCCCCGCTAATTTAAAACAATTTTTTGTAGAGATGGGGGTCTCACTATGTTGCCCTGGCTGGTTTCAAACTCCTGGCCTCAAGTGATCCTCCCGCCTCAGCCTCCCAAAGTGCTGGGATTGACAGGCATGAGCCACTGCACCTGGCCTAATATGTTTCTCTGTAAGCACACTTGGTCTTCAATTCACATACAAGAGGTGCTGATTGAAGTCTCGAGGGAGTAACATAATTGGACATGACCAAATATGGGACTGGGAAGGTGGAAGCGGATTCCGCCAGAATCCCCGCCTGTGACTTTCTGGTAATCAGTGACAAGGTGAGATGCGTAGGAAACGTCTTCTATTGAACGTGCAGGCGTGTTTCCGTCAGAGGGCCCGGGAAGGACACGCAGTCTGAATGAAACATTCAAGTTCACCGCAGTACTCACAACTGCAAAATGCATTTCCTGTGCTGGGCTCCTTATTCCCTTGGCCTTATCCCCTCTCCTCATCCCGCCATGCCACATCCCCCGACCTTTTCCCACTGGCCTCATCTTCCTGTCCTTATTCCCCTGTGCCTTAACCCCCCCGTGCCTAATCCACCTGACCACATCCCACGGGCCTTTCCCCCTGGCCTTGTCACCCTGGCCGTATCCAAACATGGCAGGCGTCCCTGGGCCCGGCCATTTCTGCGCAGTGGGGAACTCCTCCAACAGGCAGTCTTTGCCTGGAGACCGGGTGGCGCTGGCCGAGACCAGTGGCGTCCAAGGCTCTCCCTGCCCAGGCCTGTTCCTCTCCCTTTTATCTTTTATGGGCGTCACTCGCAATAAACCTCTTTCCTTCCAAACTCCATCTCAGTGTCTGTTTCCTGCAGGGCCCAGCTGACACCATGCTTGTTTGTTTTTCCTGGTAAGGATGCACAATTAAGAATACTTGGTACAGAGGGCACTGGGGACAGTTCCACAGGGAAGGGAGGGTGTTGAGGATAATTTCTGCCTCATGCAACCTCACTTACCCTCTTTCGAGTACCTGTGCAGTGAGGGAGGGGTGCAGCCACGCCTGCTTTCCAGGTGGGGAACCTGGGAGTCCAGAGATTTTGCTGTTGGTATTTTACAGGCTGAGAGACAGTGAGCCTCAGGATTCAGGCTTGGGGAGTTTAGTGAACACAAGAGTAGGCTGGTCTGTTTCCAAAATGGAAATGATGATGATGATGATTTTTTTTTTTGTGGACCAGGGTCCCAAGGGGGGCCAGTGGGCAGAGGAAAAGACCTCGCTTTGTTTTCTCACTCCCTGCTGGCGGCAGCTCTGTGCGTGAGCAGCTGGGGGTGCACGGCGCCACCGCAGAGACCTGGTCTGCTCCACCTGCAGACGTATCGGGGGCCGAGCTGGGGAGGACACTTATTTCAAAAAGACTTTCTGCTCTCTGCCTTGCAGAAAAGCTTTTTGAAATAAGTGTCCTTCCCAGCTCAGCTGCTGAGTTTCTTTTCCTTTAAAAACATCTCTGCTCTTCCATCCTTTTAAAAGAAGTTCATCGCGGCCAGTGAAAGGGCCGGCGGGAGCAGGTTTCCAGTCTCTCCTTTCCAGCGTCCTCCAGTCCCGGTAGCACAGACTCTGCGTGTTATTTCTGGGCCTTCTGTGCTCTCCGAGGGCCCTTGACCTCATCGCTCTCATCTGCGGCAGCAACTGGCTCCCCCCCCCCCCCCAAGAGCCAGACATCAGCTGGGCACCTTCCACAGCGCTGGAACTCTGGTCTGTCCCCAGAAAGCAGTGAGCCCCGATCCCTGCTGTCGGGCTGCGGTCCAGACCCACGGCCCGTCCGGTGCTCTCCCTGCAGCCATCCCCCCTTCCTTGATAACAGGTGCATGATACAAAACCCGGATTTCGTTTGGGTGTCCAGGCCTCCAGCCCCAGGATGAGTCATGGTTGACTGTGTCAGCAAGGCCATCTCATTCGCTTTGACAGTGACTGGCTGTTGGGGACCCAGGTTTACCCAGTGACAGGAGGCAAAGTCTGGTAGAGCTCATGGGAAAGATTCTCCTCCAAGAAGATGGCTCCCTGCGTTTCCATACGCCGGGGCCACGTTAATCCTGCTCACTGTCGTGCCTGGGCCAGAGTCAGTCGTTAACAAATTAAACACAGAAAGGAAGATGAGGAGGAGGGAAAACGGGACAAACTATGTTCAATAAATGCTGACCTGCTGCCCAACCAACTTCCAGCTAAAACCCAGCCTCTGTTCTTGCAGTCACCTCTGCTGGAAAGGTAGGGCGACCTGAGGCGTCTGCTAAAAGGTGCAGGTGAAACAGCAGACCTGGGGCTTGTGGCCGATGACAATGACGAAGGTATACTGATGGCAGCAGCTACCTTTGGTCAAGCTCCTACTGTCCCCCAGCTGCTGAGCTAGGCGTTTGTGCGTGCTCCTTGTGAAGGACGGTGGAGCCCTAGACTTCCCGGGGTGTGCGTGGCAACCAGAGGTCTGGAAGTGGGGATGGAAAACTGTAGAAAATGTGATTTCTGGACTGAGACAGGAAGGTGACCCCTGGGGGTCTTTGTGTCGTTTTTCCTTCTGTAGCTGTCTGTTTCCTCCGCCTGTTCCCTGGCAACCCACACGCACTTGGAGGGGCCCTCTTCTCCCCGGGGCCCCGGTTCACCAGCTCACCCAGAGCACTGCTCTGCTTTTATCCCCCAGGGCTACAGTGTTCAGTTTGAAAATACATTTTCCATTTATAGACACACTGAATGTTACTGTTCTCAACTCATCAAGACATGTTTGTTTTTGTCTCTCAAGGTAAACTAAGGTTCCTCAAGGACAGCAAATCTTCATTTTCTTTAGTCTCTTCTCACAAAATAAAACTCTGCCCATCAGAGTAAATGTTTGTTCATTGAGTGAATAAGTAAAAACAATCACAAGTTTTACTTTGAGGCTTGAGAACATTATCTGGCCTCACACTGACTTGGAATCTAGAAGATTCTTAGGCAAAATGGCTTTTCCTAGTGTCACCATAAAATTGGGCACATGTATTTAATAAGTGGGTGACATTAAAAACATTTCTTTCTGTCCTGTGGCTGGGAAGTGAGTGATAAGAGCCAGCCCCAGAGGTAAAACTTCACTGTGACTGTTCTTGGGTCTGTACTGTCACTTTATGCCTCAGTTTCCATGGTCAAAACATACTATTTGGTGCCTCACACTACAGGAGTAATTCGTATCCACAAACTTGGACTTCAGTGTGGTCTTAAGAATTTAATCCAGCCCAACTAATTTTGGGGTCTATGTGAATTCAGTTTTGTTTATTTGACTCCTTCCCTTATGGAGTCAGGCTAATGCTAGAAAATCCAATAATTAGATCTTCTGGATTTCAACTGTAACAAGAAGTGGTGTTAATTTTTTAGGCATAATCCATCTCCATAGGCCACTGTGTGTGTCTGTGTGCTTGTTTGTGTATAGTTATCCTTTTTTTTATACATATATTCTTTTTTTTTTTTGGAGACAGGGTGTTACTCTTTTGCCCTGGGTAGAGTGCAGTGGCATCAACATGGCTCATAGCAACCTCAAACTCCTGGGCTCAAGTGATCCTCCTGCCTCAGCCTCCAAGTACCTGGGACTACAGGCACGTGCCACCACGCCTGGCTAGTTTTTGTATTTTTAGTAGAGATGGGGTCTCGCTCTTGCTCAGGCTGATCTCGAACTCCTGATCTCAAATGATCCTCCCTCCTCACCCTCCCAGAGTGCTAGGATTACAGGCGTGTGTATGGTTACTCCTAACTTAAACACTTTTCCCCCTGTTCATTATCTCCTTCGTGGCATTTGTAGCCATTGTGGAAGTGTGACCTGTTGGGCTGGAGTTGGAATCTATTTCTAAGTGCATGCTAGGATATGGGAGGAAGAGACTGTCTCACCTCTCTCATGAAATGGCTTCACCCTGTTCATCCTTGACCCAGACGGTTGGGTTAAATGAAGACATCGGTGTTTCACTCCTTAGTAAAGTTATTGTGTAGAAAAAATATTTAGTGAGGACAGAGAAAACTCTTGCTAGATCTGTCTACTTCCAAGGAATGGCAGGATTTGAGGGATGGAAATGTGTCCTTAGCTCGGTTTACGGGCAGAGGTGCGGATACAGGGTTCTCAGGACATCCAGACCGAGTCATCGGGGATTGAGGGTTCCCGTGATGAAGAAATCAGATGAATTCTTCGGTATGATCCCCCTCCGAGAGGCATTTATGTCTCCAGCGGAAGCTGGGATTTTCATAGCGGGCAGGGTGAACTGGGTTCGTTTCTTGTGCTCCCAGCACTAGGGACACGCATGTCAAGGGATGAACCCCAGTCCAGCACTAACGTGGTGACGGCCTTCAGAAATTATTTCGTCTCCCACAGATGTGGTTGTCTTTTAAGTGAAAAAAATATTAGCCCTACCTTGTCATTCGTGGGGGAGGAGATGAACAGGAAAGGCGTTGTGGAAATGCTCGCTGGCGATCCCCAGTGTCATCTCCTCGTGTCTGGGGAGACACCCCGCTGCTCCAGGGATGCCCTCGGTCATGCAGATGTTGACTCCAGATTAGAAAGGAACCTTCAAGCTCAGAAATCCCCTCCCAGGTCTCTGGTTGAAAGCCTTTTCCCAAATCGGATTCTGCAGTCCTGCGGTTTTGAAAATCCTCGGTGGAAGCTCTGAACTGCAAGGGAGGAGAGGAATTATCAGGATGTGCCTCCATGAAATGAAAACGCTCTATAAGCTGTTGATTAGTGTTTTTCCAGCTCTAAAGGTCAAGGTCTCCATAACGCCAGGAGGGAGAGTGGAAGAAGAGGCCTTAATGGGAAGGGATGGAAGGGAGTGGAAGGAGCCTTCTCAGAAAAATCAAGGCAGGTGACAGGAAGGGGGGCGGAAACCCCACCTCCCACGCTGAACAAGGAAACGCGATAGAAAATGTTCCCCATGATGTGTCGATTGAGAAAAAACTAGATCTGTTCTGTGTTTCTTTCTCCTCCTTCTCCCTTTGTATGTTTCCTGTGCAGAGGCTTCAGGAGATGTCTCATGTGAAGGTTATTTCTTCAAAGCCTCTCTCTCTCAGTCTCTGCTAGACTGGGACATAGTTGCTGTAGCGAGCGCCAGCAAGGGGGCAGTCACACACAGCGCATCTGAAACAAAGGTCATCCATCCTTGCGGCATGCAGGAGAGCAACACCACCCGCTTCCCTTCAAGTGCCCCTCTCTGTTTTTTTCTAGGATCAAGAATTTTCCTGTAATACATTGGCCGATTTTTTTTAAATCTACTTTCCATTAGCTGGAAGTAAAGGGTGGAAAAATATAATGAATTGTGGAAAGAAATGGAACATAGGTATAATGTCAATGATGGGGTTTTATAGGCACATGGAAATCTCCCCTTTAAAAGCCATTGTGATTATTTTTAGAACTAGAATGGGTCTCAGGGTGGCCTGGGAGAAGGAATGAGAAAAGAACATCCCAACTTTTACTCTACTGTTCAAACCAGTGATGGAAATTTGCTTTCCCCAATTGAACATAAATATGTGGACCCCCTATGCCCTGTTGGCTTGGCTGATGCTGTGGAGATACTAAGGGGACCTACACATGGTCTCTGCCTGCAAGAGGTTTTCCTCTGATGAGGACAGGGCAGATAGAGTCACCAATGGTTGTAACAGACAGTGGAGCACGTCACAGTCACCAGGAAGGCACGGAACAAGTGTTAATAGGGAGAGACGTGCCATCAGGGGACAGGGAGTGCTTCCTGGAGTTGGAAGCACTGGAGACTGTCCTCGAAGGGTGCTGCTGCGGAGACTGGCTGGATGCTCTTCTGTCCCATTTTATCTTCCTGGGCCTGCACTGCAGTTAGGTCAGGGTCAGTGTCTGGGCCATGTGACAGAGCCAGTTGGATGCTGTGGAAGTGCAATATGCCCGTTCTAGATCTGTCTGTAACACCCCCCTGAATGGTCATCCAACATCCGTCCTTTTCCACGTGGAGGCGTGTGTTCAAGATAAGTGGTGGAAGCCAAGATCCTTGAGTGGCTGTTGGAAAGAGCTGCCCAGGAGAGCTGCCCCACCAGCATCAGACTAGGATATAAGGGAAAAGCGGGACTAAGCCACAGAGATGCTGGGGGTTGTCTGTTACAGCAAGTAGCGTCTTTTATCCTGACTGAGACGGATGAACAGGTTTTTACCAGTGGAAATGGGGGGCCTCTTCCCCACACCCCATCTGCCGAGTGTGGCTTTATTGAGACACTCGCCATGCTTATTGGTATTGCTCTTCTGACGTCTGCCACCCAAGTTTCACCATTTGCACCCTGGGAGGGACCTTGTCTGTCTCAGCCTCTATTCTACCCCTAGAACCTAGCACAGTGCATCACACACGGCAGGGGTTTAAGAAATGTTTGTTAAATGAAATGGCTAAGAGCGGGCTTGCCTGTGTTGTAAATACCAGCTGATGTCCTTAACAGGGTCTCAGGGTGAACTCGTAAGTCCACCAGGAGAAAAATCAATTATTTACCAGGGAAGCAATGGGAAGTCCTAGAGGAGTAACAACAGAAATAGAAAGAAATGAATTGATAAAAAAAAAAAGATGTGGCAATAGAATCAGTTGAACTAATTAACCTATTAGAGTTTTAGGAACTTGACAAAATAATTCTAAAGCTTATTAGGAAGAATAAATAGTCAAGAGTATATGGGAATATTTGATAAGAAGACTAAGGGAGAGGGACTTCCCCTACTAGACAGGAAACATATTGTAAAACTATCATAATTATGGCAAAAGGTATTAAGTCAAGAATATACAAGTAAATCAAGGGACAGAATAGAGAGCTCAAACCAGATCCCTTGATATGTTTAATTACAATAAAGGACACATCTCAAAGAATGGAAGGGCTGGCTTGGTTAATACATAGCAAGTGGTTTGTGGAAAATTGATGCTTCAGAAAAAAATCCAGTAAGAGTCTCACCTCATCCCAAATCCCAAATAAATTTTAGTTGCCTCAAGAAAATATGTGTATAAGTAAAATTATGGATAAATTAGAAGACAGTGCAGCTGATGGGGTCTGTGTGCTCCCTGGATAAAAACATCTTTCTTCCCAAGTGTAAAAGCAATAAGAAATCCCTAAGTAAATAAATTAATAGATTGGCCACTTAAAAATTTAATTTCCACATAAAATTATACATAAAAAATAATATACATTAAAAAATGAAAAGCCAAAGATGAGCTAGAAAATATTTGTTCAAATATATTAAAGAGTCTTATCTTTAAAAGTACAAAATACTTGAACTAACTAAAAAGACTAGGATCCCCCCTCAAAAGAATGAGCAAAATGTGAATAGACAAGTTATGGAAGAGGAACTATAATTGGATAATAAGTAATTGCTAGTGAAAAGCTGAACAAAATTTCCATTTCAGCAATAATAGAAATGCAAATTAACACCATGAGACAACATGTTTTAACTTATTAAATTAGCAAGGATTAAAAATATTCAAATCTGGGAGGCTGCATGGAAAAAGGCATTCCTTGGCATTGCTGTGGACATCTGGGTTTATAACTACCTTCAGGAGGTATAGTGTGACACCGTAGATAAGAAACGTCATTGATACAGTAATTCACCTTTAGGAATCTACCTGGTGGGTCGCTTTCAGCTATTTATCCCAGGGAAATCACCAGAGATATGGTCTAGATCTTGGATACGAAGGTGGTGGTTGTGACATCCTTATAATGTCAAAAATTTGGGAACACACAAAATGTCTAACACCTGGTATTGGCAAGAATGGAGCAGTATGTGGCACATGAAAAATGGTATTTTTGAAGAAAATATCTCCCAGGGGGCTGCTTAGCAGTGAAGGGCAGGGAGAGGAATGCTACCCTGTGAATAGGTGCCTCGTTCAAAAGGAGATACAGTGAATACAGTCAGCCTCCTTCGCTGTCTGTCCCCAGCCCCCCAGCCCCCCAGCCCCCTTGCAGAGGCAACCGGTGCATCCACGCTCTTATCATCCTGCTAGAGATTTCCTATGCCGGACTTTTAGCTTGAGAGGAAATCTGGGTCAAGATTTGTGATTTTTGGATAGAGAAGATTCGAGAATGCTGAGGAGAAGAAAAGAGAGAGGGACTGTCAGTGGAGGTAACTCCGGTAGAAAGGAGGAAGTAAGTGTTGTTTTTGTTGTCGTTTTTAGGCAGTAGGGGAGGAGGATAGGGTGAGAGAAGACGCAGAGAAAGTTGAGGGGAGGAGGCTGAGGGGAGACCATCTTGCAGGTTGGTCTCCATGCAGGAAGAGGGGGACCGGCAGCCAAGTGAGCAGGTGAAGCCTGCAGTGCACCAGAGGGATGGTGCGGGCGTCCCGGAAGTGAGGTCAGGCCGCAGGAGACGGTTGCCAGGCAACGCGCAGGCCCGGATGGAGGCCTGGGTTCGTCTGTGGCTGCGTCTGCAGCACAGTATGGCGGCCCCTCTAGCAGGAGGAAGCGGGGGGTTGAGGGCAGAGATAGAGGCGGCTTGACCGACTCAGGGCTGGGGTGCTTGAGGGAGCTGGTGGCTGTGCGCCCATCAGTAGTGAGGGCAGCGGGCCGAGTCCCCGCTATGGCCGCTGACACAGGGCCAAGAGGCCGAGTGGCCCAACAAGATGGGGGCCAAGCACCGAAGGCCTCAGGCTGGGGCCGGGAGCGGGGCCCGGGGTAGGAGTGGAAACGTGCAGGAGGTGAAAGAGCAGGGGAAACCGAGTCAGAGTTTCAGACGTCCGAGAAACCACGTGTTCCGGAAGAAGAGGTGAAAGGCGCAAAGCTGGTTGGGCCACTCGGGACTTTCGTGGGCTTTAGGTGCTTTGGCCTTTGTGGGTCCCTTCCTCCATTAAAAAAAAAATGAAAGACGTTTTACAACTGCATTGGTGTAAAGGCAAATCTATTGGTATGATGTGTTCAAGCATTATCTTTGATGAAAGTTTGGATTTTTTCCCTCTGATTTCAAAAGAAATGAAAACATTTCTTGCGTTCCTACAAGTATTTTGAGCCATCATTGTGGCCACTGTGCCTGGTGGATGCGTGGCCCTGCGTGTGGCCTCCACAAGGAGGTCTGTACCAAGGACTGGGGATTTGGGTCCAAAGGAGGCCCAAGTCTGTCGTCCAGGGCTCCACAGCACCCTCCATGCCTGGCTCTTCCCAGCCTTGGCCTTCTCCCAAGGCCCAGCTCCGCTCCACCCTGCCGTGCCCACTCTGCCTTTCTGACCCTTTCTCCTCCTGCTGCTGGATGTTCTTGTCTGACCTGACCTGCCTTTCCCGCCTCACGTTTTACCACAGGTGAGCGCCAGACGCACGGGCGTGTACAGGTGTAAGGGGCGTTCATGGAGGCTTGGGCAGAAGCACCAAGAGACAACAGGCACCACATTCCACAGGAGGGGCTGCCACTGTGGCCAGAATGTTCCAAAGAGGTGTCTGTAAATTGGGTATTTATAAACCCGCACACACATCAAGGGTATAAAATGGTCCAACACTGAAAGGAGAATTTCTTTTGGATATAGTTGTTCTGAGTCCCTCCTGTCTCTTCCCAGTGGGAGAGGGCCTCAGTCAGACCTATCAGAGAGCTTCGTATGTGCCTGGTTGAGATGGGGACGCAGTGGCCTGGTGTCTGGCTCCTTAAAGGCTGAGAGGGGGGCTGGCAGGCTGTTTTGGGCACAGGTAGGGTGAGGTATCTGTATTGGATGTTCTGCCCACCAAGAGTTTGCTGGGTAAAGGGTGCTTGAATGCCATCTCTTGGGCCAGCTAGTGGGCCATGGGCACGTCTGCCAGTGTAAGGTTGTCTTGCTACAGAGGCCACCTCACCAAGAGGTTGCGTGGCCTTCAATGAAGAGAAGTGGGAGATGCCATAGGATTCCCAGGGCCAAGAAAAGGCTGACCAGTCAGAACAGAGGTGCATCAGCCTGGTCCAGGGGGCTGCTGGGTGAGACCCCACAGAGGCACGCACGAGAGAAGGGCTCAGCTTTCAACTTTCCCAGTCCAGAGACCTGAAGCCAGATGGCCATGATGGTGCCAGCCAAGTCACAGCTTCTGGGCTCCTGTCACCTCTTCCCCCTCTGTAAGGGGTCAGACATCAAGACGGGAGAGGGGAGCAACATCTAGAATGAGAAAGAGAGAAGCAGCAAGAGGGCTTGGACTGGGGGTGGGGTCCCTTGCCCTCTTGTTGAAATTCTACTCCTCCTTCAAGATTTAAATTCCACATCTCTGTGACCTTTTCCCCAATCCCCAGTCCTCAGCACTTTCATGAAACTGATACATAAAATCAAAATACCAAATTATTTAAATCAGACAAGTGGTGCACCATAGAGAAAAGTTGAGTAAAATAATAAGAAACCCCACTACCCAGAGATAAACATTAAGAGCAGGTGTTATTAAGGGCTTTGCAAATATCAACTCATTGGACCTCCAGAACATTGCCATGGAGTGGACACTACTATCATCCCTATTTTACATGGGAAACCACACGTGGAAAGATTAGTTGCCTTTACCAAGGTCTCACAGCCTGCAAGTGGGGGGTCCAGCCGCCAGAGACGGAGCTCTTAACCACTGCACCAGGCTGCCTCCCTTGCTACACACCTTTCTAGGCCTTTTGCTATACAAATATATACATATAAACATGTATGCAAATATATATTTGTAATAAATGCATATGCATATAAATATAGGAGTGCAAACAGGATACCTTATATAATATTTTATAGGTTCTTTATTGATTTAATAAATCATAAATGTCCTACATTAGGGAGAAGATTATAGTTGGCAAATAATCACATGTAAAGATATGTAGCATCATTAGCTGTTAGGAAGACACAAATTAAAATCACAAGGAGTTATCACTACACACCTATTAGAATGGCTAAAATAAAAAATAGTGGCAACATTAAATGCTGGTGAGGATGCAGAGAAACTGGATCACTTATATGATATATTGCTGGCAGAGATGTAAAATGGCACAG
The DNA here is from genome assembly GCA_028533085.1 of Varecia variegata. Classification (NCBI taxonomy): domain Eukaryota; kingdom Metazoa; phylum Chordata; class Mammalia; order Primates; family Lemuridae; genus Varecia; species Varecia variegata. Next base: position 3,030,977 of record CM052452.1, read on the forward strand.
ATACTCTGGGAAACAGTTTCAGGTTATTTTTTTTAATTAAACATATATCTATCTTATGAGCTAGAAATTGCACTTCCATTGCTTATCCCAGATATGTATTCACATAAAAGTCTGTGTATGAATATTTACAGCAGTTTTATTTAGAATAGTCCAAAACTGGAAGTAACCCAGATGTATTTCAATGTGTGGGTAGTTAAACCGTGGTACCTGCATGTGATATATGGAATATTACTCGGCAATGAAAAGGAACAAACTATTGATGCATGCAGCAACCTGGACGAATTTCCAGAGAATTGTACTGAATAAAAGAAACCAATCCCAAAGGGTTACAAACCGTATGACTCCATTTATATAACATTAAAAGGACAAAATTATAGGAATAGAGAACAGATTAGTGGTTGCTAGGGGTTAAGGAGAGGTTGGAAGTAGAACAGACAGCATGACAGATCCTTGTGTAACAGGAATACTCTTATCCTGACTGTACAAATGTCAGTATCTTGGTTGTGATACAGTCCCCTGGTTTTGCAAGAAATTACCATTAGGGGAAACTGGGTAAAGGCTACGGAGGATCTCTGTGTTATTTCTCACATTGCAGGTGTGAGCCACCGCGCCTAGCCCGGATTCTTTGCTGCTGTTAATTCAAACATTCCAGCAGGCTTGGAAGTGATTTCAGGAGGGAGCCCTTGGATATCTGAGGCTCTAGTCCACCTTGGGGAACGTTCCGACATTATTTATTGGAGACCGTATAATGCATGGAATTAACATTACATATTTTGATGAAAATCTTGAACCTCACAGTCAGATTTTTTTTAAGCACCAAGAAAATGAGGAAATCTTGGCTTGGGGTGCCAAGGTGAAAGCCCTTGTGTTTCCTCGCAGCCAATAGTAAATCTTTCCTAGAAGTTCCAGTGTGAGCTGATTTCTAGCCTTTGGGGCAGGTCTTAAAATAGATCGTTAGGTGTAACATGGAAGTGGAGAGCTGCATTTCTGGGAACCGTGGAGGCACCAGGGAATGCTGTGCTGACTGCAACAAGGAAAGAGGAAAGGGAGGGAAAGCAGAGTTGGATGCTGTGAGCCTGGGGCTGCAGCCACCCGGAGCATTTGTCTTTGCGCGGAGAGGACTAATCAGGTTACACAGGCTCCGCGAAAGAGCCAGAAGGCTTTTGCAGGGGACGCGATCCCCACACTCTCCTGGAGCGACGACTTCAGTCAGACCTGCCTCTTCTCAGCTCTTCGGATTTCAGCGTAGTTTGAAATATCCATAAATCAGTTTTCCTCCAAGGCCTAATTCTCCCTTTCTTCTCCCCGTCCTCCAACCTGCCTCCTCATGCGAACCACATTTTCCTTTATTTTAAATAAATTTAAAAATTATTTGGCGACTAGTCACGGTGTTTGTAAAAGAAAAAAATAAAAATGTGTGAAAAAGTACAAAAAAGAAATGAAAATCGCCCACTGTTTCACCATGTTCTGCTTGACGGCTCGTCTGACTGCAGGGAGAGATACGCCGGCAGTCGGAAGAGCCAGCAAAAGCTCCTGCCCTCCACCCTGCAACGCCCTCCGCCATCATCGTCTTTATTCTCCGTCTAGGTTTATTTGGAAGGTAGCTGGAGTGACTAATCGTCCTCATCCGAAAATGAGACCGTGCCTCTGGGATCCTGGAAGCAGAGGCTGTGAACACCCCCCTCATGCCTTGGCGTGCTGTAGCTCACATCGGCCGGTGTTGTCTCTGCGCCCTGCGCCTCCCCCGCAGAACCTCTCTTTGGAACCTTACCCTCTAGGCATCGAAACTATGGATTTAAGTCCCAGCTCAACTGTCACCCCTTCTGTGAAGTGTCCTGGCTCACTTTCCTTTGTGTTCTCGGAGTCCTTCTTCAGCCCCGGGTATACCCTCGTCATCGTGCATTGGAATCTGACACACGTCACTGCCTAGACTTGTGCAGCCTCGTCCTGTCCCTCTTTGTTTTGTGTAGCACGCACTCCACGCATGCTCGCAGCAGGCATGAATACACGGATGAAACCAGTTATCACCTTCACAGCAGCGACATGTTCTGATGGCCCCGAGGCTCCAGAATTGGATTTCCTTGATGTTGGAAGATCTACTTCTGACGTACATCTATGAAGATTTAACTTTGTAATAGAAAAAATATTCACTGAATACTTGTTAAACACGACAAGGAAGACTCAAGACTGTTGCAAAAGAGGCAGAGACTACTGCACAGGGGAGAGAGATTGGACTCAACTCCGCGTGCGGCAAAGACAGCCGGGCATTTATAGCCAGAGGGAGGGGGTCAGCAGGTGGGAAATCACTCAGAGGAACTTGGTTAGGCATCAAAGATAGGAGGATTCGTGCTAAAGGCAGGAATCGAGGATTTAGGTATCAAGGGTGGGGGTGAAGAACTTGATCAGATGTCACGGGTGGGCGGATTCTTGAGAAACTGACTTTGCGGGATTCTTTTGCTAAAACTGGGCTTGGCAGGCCGATGTCGAGGCCTGGTCAAAAGGGAGACTCAGAGGAGCCTGACCGAAGTTTGGTCAAGGGTGGGAGTCTCCGTTAGTGTTCACGGAAGAAGTATTCACTTTCACGTTGTCACGTGCCACTGTGCAGTGTTTGACTGCAAAGCCCACGGCGCAGGAAACCTGTCTCTAAGTGTGATTTTCAGACAAGGAAGGTGTATCAGTCATTTATGGCCACAGTAATGCTGTGTAACAAACAGCCACAAATCCCCAGTGACTTAAAACAATGAGTGTCTCTCTAGCTCGTGGATCTGCAGGGGCTTCTCCCGAGCTCCTTCTCACGCCTGAGGCTTGGCCCACTGTGGGCTGACCTGGGAGGCACCGCTGGGAAGCCTGGGACAGCTCCACTCCGCTGCATGTGATTTCCGCCCTGCAGCAGGCCAGCCTGGGCACAGAGGAGCTCACGAGGCACACAGAAGTGCCCGGGGCTTCTCCAAGCCTCTGCAGGTGCCCAGTCTGCAGACCTCTCATTGGCCAGAGTAGGTCACCTCCTGAGCCCAGAGGCTGGGCGGGAGGCCCCTGAGGGCTCCGTGGAGCTGAGCCGGGACACTGGGAGGGGGATGCACTGGGGCCATGAGTGCATGTAGCTACCAGAGAAGAAGCAAAGACAACTCACAGTGCTGCCCCTGGCACTCTGGTGCATTCGTGGAGCTATCGTAGTCTGACTTCCTCTCTTTTATTTGTGAGGCTGTTTCCCCCCAGACACACAGAAAGGAGCAGAGACCATTTCAGAAGGCTGATATTTTGGAAGCCTGTTAACCCTGTAAAACAGGGGTGTCTCCTGTGTCCCCTCTTCAGCTCACAATATGGCAGTGGAGACGTATATATTCAGAAAATATACTATCACATGGCCGGGGCCATAACAGGTTGCACAGAGAAGATCATTGTTTTACTATACAGGACGTGGCCTTGCCATCATAGCCTTCGGCAGTCTTACCAGACATCAGCCCCTCTCTGTCATTATTTCTGGGACAAATCAGGGTAGTGCTTCAACTTTTTTTTTTTTTAAGCCACTATTATTAACTTTGGTGAATATTTTCAATGTTTAATAGGCTAATAAGTAGCAGCCCCTGATAGCAGGACATGCGAGTTACTGAACTCACTGTATGGCCGTAAACACGCTGTCTTTGGAGGGCACGTGGCTAGACTGGGTTCCCCAAATGCAGGTGCACTTGGGGGCAGGTGGTTTATCTGGGAGGTGATTCCAGGAAGCAGGTGAGGGGGAATTGTGACCCAGGGAGGGAGAACGTCCCAAACGGGTGCAATTAGGAGCTGGTTACCACTGTGAGCTGTGGGGACCTCATCTCACCGGGGGTCCAGGCCTCGGAATCGTCCCGCTGATGGCAGACTGGCTTGTCCACAGACTGTCATTCCTTACTGGGTGATGCTTTGCCTTAGAGGCATTAAGTCCCCTGCCCACCAGGCTGCCGTGGGAACAGGCGGAGCAGCCTCCAGGGGAAGCCCTGGGTGGGCGAGAGGCAGAGACGCAGAGGCAGGTGTTGGAGGAGGGGAGCTGTCCACCTGCACTGGGAGACTCAGCACAGCTGCAGGTGGACCCGGTGAGCCCTCAAGGGCACTGAGACCTTCACCAGAGAGCACCTGCTGCAGTGCTGAGTGGTCCTCCTGGGCTTTGTTGAGGCGTTTGGTGTGTGTGCATTGACCCTAAGAAATTTCTGGACTGAACCTAGTGTGGCCATACCCCATGGAACAGAAACGTGAGTTCAGAGCGTGAATGCAAGGTTATTTTTAAAAGATGACCTTGGCTTTGTCCATGAGTGCTCTCTTCTCTGTCTGCTGAGCGCTGGTGCGGAGGTTTCCTATGCAGGCACCCGTCCTTGTCACAGTTCTCTCAAGGTCGACCCACAGTGTTGGCTCAGGCTTGTGGTTCCATTTATAACTGCCAGCGTCGGGCATGCATTGGTACTAGCCAGGGAGTGTGATCGTAAACTCGCTGCCACACACCTATCAGGAACTTGGCTGAGAACAGTCTTTGTGGACGGCTGGCCTGAAGGGCGTGTGGTCCTCCCATTCTTCTAGGCTAGGGGTTGGCATGCTTCTTCTATAAATGGCCACATGGCAATGACTTTAGGCTTTGCGGGCAAGACAGTCTCTGTTGCAACTACTCAACAAGGCAGTTGTAGCTCCAAAGCAGCCAGACAATACATTAAGGAATGAATGGACATGGCAGTGTGGCGATAAAGCTTTATTTACAAACACAGACTGTGGGCTGGATTTGGTGTGCCCACCACAGTTTGCTGACCTCAGAGTGCTCTAGACGGTACCGTCTAACACTGGACAGATTAAGGCAAACTGCAGAGAGCGCTGTCCTGGGACTGTGGTATGTCTCCCTTCAGAATTAATTAACTCACGTGATTACTGCTAACCTGCAATTAATTGCCTTTACTGACTTGCAAGGAGAAGGATGCATTGAACCATGACGTGGTTGATGGAGAAACTGCCCTGTCAAAGTCACCCTTTCAGATGCCTTCGGGGACGTCTGCCCTGACATTTTGTACCGTTCTCTTTTTCAAAACACTTGTGAGCACTGAGCAATTGACTCATCTTTTGTTAGGGACCCTCTGAGTTGAACTGTGTCACCAACCAGATTTTCATTTTCACTCCGGCTCCTAGGAAATGTCGAGTCAGATCCGTGCGTCCGCCGGCTCCAGTGCGCAGGGCAACATGGGCCACGATCTGGAAGGAGCCTTGTTCTCGGATCGGGTCTCTGCCGTTGTTTCTCTCGTTTTCTTCTCCATCTTCTAATGCTCTGCCATGAGGCAGTGTATGTTTCCCCGTCAGCTGCCTCAAAGCCCTTCTGGAACAAGGCAGGACAGAGAATGAAAGGAGGGAGGGGAAGAGGAAAGGGCGTCCTGATGTTTCTGGGCTGCGGACACCATGTTCTGTTAGTGCCTACGTAATCACGGTTCGAGTTCCCATTTCGCTTCACCCAGGAATCGGTCTTTGGCTGGGGCCTGTTCTGCTTATTTCTGGGAATTCCCAAGGCGCCTACCAAGTGCCACAAGTCCATCCCTGTGGACCCTCAGGTGGGGGTGTGGGCCCTCATCCAATGGCTGGTATCTTTACAAGGAGATCTGGACACAGAGACACCCAGGGCAGAGGCCAGGTGACTGCAGAGGCAGCGATGGGAGTGAGGCAGCCACAAGCCCGGACATGCTTCGGGCCAGCAGCGGCTGGAAGAGACAGGGCAGGCGTCTCCCCTGGAACCTTCAGAGCACGTGTGGCCCTGCTGACACCTGGGCTTTGGACTTCTGGCCTGCAAAACCAGGAGAGAATAAATTTCTGTTAGGTTCCCAGTTTGTGGTCATCTGTTACGGCAGCCCCAGGAAATGCCTGCGGGGTCCGTAAGCCCCAGGGCCATCGCTGTGGAAGGGGAGGCCGTACCGAGGGCGGGGGCAATGGATACTGCAGGTGCCCTGCCTGCGTCCCTGTGGGCACTCGAGTCACCGTGGGCACCCGAGCGCCTGCAGGAGCACGTTCCACCGAGGCGCACATGGCGGGCCAGAGACCTGATGCCCCAGCCGCAGCCGTGACCAACAACGGGGCTTGGGGGATCAACACGCTGGCTTGGCGCCCCGTGGCTGGGCTGACTCTGAGGTGTGGCCTGCGTGGTAACTTGCTTGAACACACACCCTTGGTGACTTCCTTCCCCTCCCAGCTCCCCGCCGGTGCTTTCTGGGGTCACCCCCAATAAATACTCGCACTCACTCCCCGGTCTCAGCGGCTGCTTCTGGGGCAGCCCAGACGGAGCTGGGGAGCTGGCAGGGGACGAGGGAGGAGCATCCCGGGGAGCCTGGGGGCAGCGCAGGGTCCAGGGCACAGGTGGGGCAGCTGACCTTGAGGAGAAGACTCGGGGTGGAGGAAGGAACATAAAGATGGCTGTGGACGGGGGCAAGTTAGCGAACGAGAAAACTGAGATAAGAACCTCCAGGGAAAGAAATCCAGTGGGATCGATTTCTTCACCCTCTTTAAAAAATCATTATCAAAGTAAAACATCCACCTGATTAAAAGGATCCAGTATTCTAGAACAGTGGTCTAGCGAGGGGGGCGGTGGCTCCTTGGCCCTACCTGTCACTCCCGTCTCCTGGCCCTGCTTCCTGCAGGCAAGCTCCTGGGAGCAGCTCACTTGACTTTAAGACAGGAGATACTGGGATGGGGCTGACCTAACACAGGAGTGCTCCATGCCTGGGTCTCAAGCCAGCCACGGAGGGAGTCAAAGATTCAGAGCGCGTGCGAGGAGTACTCTGTCGCTGGCTTGAAGATGGAGTGGCCACATGGCAAGGAGCTGTGGGCGCCCCCAGCTGACAGCCACCGAGGAAACGAGGACCTCAGTCCTACAGCCCCAAGGAACTGAATTCTGACACAGCCACGTGACTGTGGACGAGGACCCCGAGCTGCAGACAAGCATGCAGCCCCGATTTCAGCCTCGTGAGTGGAAACCCGGAGCACAGGACCCAGCCACGCTGTGCCTGGTCTCCCGACCCACGGAGCTGAGGGCTCCTGAATGTCATTTGGAGCCTCTAAGTTCATGGTGACTTGTCTTGCAGCGTAGGTGCTTAATACACGTGTGTCAGATGGTGTAAGGACTGCATCGTCACGCCATTCCTCATCACCCTGCCGTGCCCTGGCCAGCCTAGCCGTACTGGCACCTTAGCAAGTTCAAACCCTGGTCTTCCATGTCCCTTTCTCATTCCAGCTGCCAAGGGCCGATCCTCTGGGACCCCAGTTCATAAGCTGTGGCTATCTTCATTGTTGTGGGCCATATGGTCTCTTTCGAAACTAAACTCTGCCTTTGTAGCAAGACAGCAGCCATGGACAGTATGTCAATAATTAGGCATGGCTGTGTGCCAATAAAACTTTATTTACAAAAAAAAAGAGAGAGAGAGAGAGAGCCCATCCGCCCTCCAGGCTCCTACTTGACCTCCTCTGTCCAGGGAACCATTGCTGTCACCAGATCAAGGCTGCTACCCTTGGCGAACCCTCGGCTCCATCCTTAGGAATCTATTTCCAATTTATGAAAAGCAGATTTCTGATCGATGTGCAGGAATGGGGTGCCCCGGGGAATATCCAGGCCCACCTCTCTCCTCGCCAGTGACTTTTAGAACGGTTTGCTTCTATCTGACTCGGAGAGAGGGACAGGCCCCCTGGGGCACGAAGACGGAGACCCGGCTCCTGCCAGCTAGTGGTGTAGGACCCCGAGTTCGGGACAGTGAGTTTGAAACATCCCTTATAAACAAACTCAAGCCTCCATCAGCCCAGGCAGCACCAGCCAGGGGTCACAGCTGGAAACATTTTCATGGGAAATTCAGAGTTGTCAAAGGCATTTATCCGGTATTTTATTGTAATTGGTTAATTTATGCTTTATTTACCTTGTGGATAGGATCTGAAAGTTAAGGCTGGGTAATGCCTGTTTCTGTTCCGCACTGTCAGGAAAATAGATGTTTCCTTAGGCTTGAGATTTTTTTTTTTTAAGATGAGACATGGAGCTTTGGAAGAAATTTTCCACCGCCCGTGACCAGCAGCCTCCAGCCTCCGGGGCCTGTGTTCCTTTAAGTCACAGAAAACTAGTTTCTGCCGAGAATAGTCAAATGCTTCACCTTAGGCTACAGAACTTGGAACTGACCTTCTCGGATCGGCGTTGCTGGAAGTCGGTCCGGGAGCTTTTGGAACGATCCACCTCGTGAGTGGAGAACAACGAGCAAACCCGGTAGCATCTTGCCTCGTGGATCCGGCCCCTGGAGGCCAGGCGTGTACCCGAGCGGCTCCTCCCTGCACATGGCCGCACGCAGGGGACAGGCAGCTGTCCCTGCCTCGGCGTCAGGGAGCTGCCAGGGTGCTTGTGCATGTTAACGCTGCTCATCATTTTCAATTGTTCTCCAAATGAAACAGGCTCCGGAGCCCAGGCGAATGCGGAGAAGGCATTTTTCCACTGGGTGTGGGCCCAGAATAAACAACCAAATCTGCTCCTCCAAGCACTACTTGGAAATAGATTTTAATTCAGACCAGTCGGAAGCCACAGATGGATGCGGAAGAGACCAGGGGATCAAAGCCAAAGGCAGCGGGCGCCCCAGCGTGCTCCGCCAAGGACGTCCGCGCCTGCGTTTGTCACGTGTGACCCAGTGACAGCACGCAGTGGCTCTCTCTGTCTTTCTGCTCTCACCTCTGTCTCCCTCTCTGCCTCTCCCCCTCTCCTCTTTGGCTCTGTCTCTCCCATTCCTTCCCTCCCTCCCGCCACCTTCTCTGACAAGCCCTTCACCTTGGGGGGACCCCTGTTAATCTTGCAGTAATTACAGACTCTACAGAAAGTTGCAAACATGCTGCAGGATTGCCGGCCCCGGGGACCCTGCGCCCAGCGTCCCCACAGTCACACCTCACATAGCAAAGGTGTCACATCGGAACCAGGAAACCAACGTGGGCACAACGTGTGTGTCTGATTCTCTGTCACTGGGCCCTTCATGCCTTCATGCTCTCACTGTTTCATGCTACGTTCTACATTTACTCCGTTTTCAGGTTTCTTAACTTGCTCAAACAACACAGATCTGATATTTGTCTTCTTCGGATGGAGGTGCCCTCTCTTCTGTATTTGCTCATTCCTGGGTTATGTGACCGGGCCCCCCTGCCAGGCACGCCTACGGGGAACAGAGAATTTGAGGAGGGAGGACTTGACCTTGCTGGGCTCCATTTGAAGTGCTCTCACATCCCTTGCCGCATTCAGTCTTCATTTATTTTCATTTAATAAGCGAAAGGAGATGGAACTGAAGCGGGCTCAGCTCGAGCTGGGTGCGGAGCTCTGATTACAGAGTTGATGAGAAAGCTGCTCAAACGCCCAGCGAGATGGATCCGTGGCCAGTCTGCACGTGTCCGTCAGGCGGGCAGCCTCCCGTGACATGGTGATTGCGGGCCGAGCTGCCCACGAGCCCCGGCATCCGGCGGGAACGGGGGAAGCAGCCCTTTGAGTCACTCAGCCTGGTCATCGGCCTGGGCCATCACCAGCATCGCGTTGGCTGCTGAGCTGGGAAGCAGAGGGGACCCACTGTCTTCTGTCCCGGTGGAGAAGTGGGGTCTGTAACTGCTCCGGAGATGTCACTGGAGCAGATGTGCAGCTTCCGGCCCCTTCGACCTCTAAAAGGGGTCTTTTCTTTGTGTCACGTGTGGGGCAGTTGGTGAGGAGACCCAGGACTGCGGACCTGGGCCTGACCAGTTGGGGGGGTTCCGCGGGCTGGGCTGCTCCTCTCCACCCGTCTCAGCTCCTGCACTGGGAATCAGCGGGGAAGGTCAGGGAGAGCGAGCGACACGTCCTCTGTCCATCCATGGGGGGCTCGGGGGGCTTCCAAACCAATGGGAGGAGCCACAGAGGCTGAAAAAGACTGGGGACCCCACATTGTCCCAAGTCGACCTTTCTGGAACGTTCAACAGCAGAGGGTGAATGAACTTGAGGCTTTCTTTCTCTTTCCAAACAGGTTGTACATAAAAAAGAAGGAAACCAGGCTGCTGGGGGACAGTACTTGCTGGTTTCCGGACACGCCCACTGCCGCTCTTGGCTGGGGGGACACAGTGGGTACCTCGATTGAGGGGCACAGTTCAAACAAGGCTGCCCCATCGGGATGGGGGACAGGTGAGGAAGAAAAGTCTCTTGCGAGAGCTCAAATCCAGGCACATGCACAGCCGAGGAGAGCAAGCTATCCCAGCTAAATTGTTTGCAAAGCACTTTTGTTTCCGCTGGATGGTACTTCAGAGAATCCGGCCTTCTTTACACTTTCTGAATCTGTCCATGAACGTGGCATCTGGCATCCGGGAGATACAGCTGCACACAAGCCGGATCTGGAAGGAAAGGCTTTGGTGTGTGGGTTTGTGGAGGGAACCAAGACCCGTTGGACGTCTCTGGAAGCCTAAGGCATAGAGCCTGCACCGGATGTTAGTGAGGGGACTAACAGCAGAGAGTCGGGTCTAAAACACATCAAGGAATTAAAATCAATTGAGGATGATGATGGTGATGGTGGTGATGCTGCTGCTGATGGCGGTGAAAGCCATGATGGCTGATAATGATGGTGGTGATAGTGATGATGGTGGTGATGGTAGTGGGGATGATGATGATGATGATGATAGCGGTGATGGTGATGGTGGTGATAATGACGATGGAGAAGATCTTTCATTATTATCATTGACATAAATATACTTACCTTGAGGGATGCCACATTTAAAGGGTGTCAAGAGGAAAGGGGAGTCAGGGAGGGTGGCAGAAAGAGGGGTGACAATGAAAACCCAAAGGCTGTGGGGTCGCAGGGTCAGGAGGTGAGAGTGGGCAGAGGAGGTGATGGTCTAGGGTGAGTGCTGTGGGGAAGTCGGGTGGGGAAGGCACGACAAGCAGAAAGCAGAAGGGCCTCGCCAGACTTGGCAGGGTGCAGAGAGAGCACTGGGCTGGGAGTCCGCTCTTGAGCTCCACGGCTAGGCTGTCCCTCCCGGCAGCCACCAGGCTCACGTGGCTGTGGAGCACTGGGGCGGGGCTTGTGCGAAGGTAGCTGTGCTGGACGTGTGTAATGCACACCGGGTTTCACGTACTCAGGGTCGATGATCTCATTAATAATTTGTTATGTTGATTACATGTTGAGATGGTAAGATTTTTGGATAGATCAGGTTAAATGAAACCTATGTATTAAATTAACCTCACTCTTTTTACTTTTGAAAATGTGGCTACTAGAACATTTAAAATGGCATCTGTGGCCACGTCCTGTTTGCCGTGGACGGCGCAGTGCTAGACCTAAGTGTGCCACTAAATATGCGTGTGACCTTGGGCCAGCCCTGTGTGCGCTCCGGGTTTCTGTCTCCTCGTTTGCAAAACCAGGTCTGCGCAGGGCACCCCGGGGTTTGGGGATTGGGTGGCTGGGGACACAGATCTCGGAAAGGTGTGTTGTCCGGGCCAGGGGAGGCAGAAGGCAGCGAGGCCAGGACTGCTTCTGTGGGAAGGTTGACAATGCCGGCGACCGGAGAGAAGGGCTGGGGGTTGTCATCCGTGCTCTCGCAGAGACTCGGGCACTTCATAATCGGAGCAGAGGGAACCAACGCGGGGGAGAGATTAGACGGACGAGAGCCGGTGGGCTGATGGCGAGAGGCGCGAGGGCTTCTAGAAGATTGAAGGTCGGGGCGGGAATTAACCTTGGAGGGGCCAGGAGAGAAGTAAATTAAACAATCAGCACACTCATCAGCACCGGGTCTCAAAGCACAGATGAAACAGCGCCACGAGCAAGGAGTGAGGAACGGAGAAGGTATTTGCTGCCGAAGGACAGTCGGCGGGTGGGGGAAAGCAGACTGCGCCAGGCGGAGCGTGGCTGGGCTCTCGCCGAAGGGTCGCAGGCCGAGGGGCCGGGGGAGGGAAGGCCGGGAAGCCAAGATAAAAGCGACTGCAGCCCACACAGCAAAGGAATGGAAGGTCAGAGACACAAATAAGTGTTTTTCTCTCTGACCCCGTCCAGCCTATTTTCCAGTGTGAGTTGGGGGTCGGCAAGTCAGGCCAGGTCAGTGCCCGGCTGTGCCTTGCTGAGGGTGACGGCCGTTGTGCTCCTTCACTCACTCGCTGTGTGGCCTTGGGCAAGTGACCTGACCTCTCTGAGCCGCGGTTCCTTATGTCCCCCTACACGTTCATAAGTTAGAGCCCTAACCCCCAGCACCTGTGAATGTGACGTATTTGGAGACGGCCTGTGTGAGGTCATTAGGGCGGGCCCTGAGTCAATCTGACCGGTGTTCCCATAAGAAGAGAAGACTAGGACACAGACACGGCCAGAAAAGACCATGCGAGGACACAGGGAGGAGGTGGCCACCTACAAACCAAGGACAGAGGTCTCAGGAGGAACCAGCCCTGCCCACATCTTGTTCTTGAACTCAGCCTCCAGAACTGGGACGAAGTAATTTCTGTTGCCGACGTCCCCTGGTCTGTGGTGCTTTGCCGTGGCTGCCCGAGCAGACTAACATGGATGCAGCAAGACCCCGTCGCAGGGCAGTTGTGAGTAGTGAAGACGTGTGTGTGTAGACAGTCATACGTGCATCTCTGCACACAGCCGAGAGCCCAGGGGAGTTGCTTCCAAGGAGCCCTGTAGCTTAGAAGCTTCCTGCACTGAGCAAGAGAGGGAAAGTCCAGGTCTTCATGCATCAGCCTCTGGGGACAGTGTCCATTTCTCTTCAGTCCGGTGACGGTCCCGCTGATGGGGAACCATGACGTGGAGCGTGGGTCACCATGTGAGGTCCTGTGCACGTGACAGCCTTAGAAACACACGTGATTGTAGCCGCGTGTTCAGGGACACCCAACTGCACGTGCTTTTCCAGCCCTGGGAGGGACGTGGGCACATGCCGGTTGTGGCGCCTGCCTTCCCAGTGCCTTTGCTGCCATCGTCACGGTGGCGATTCAGTCCTGCCGGGGACCTCAGGGGCAGCTGCCGGGCAGAGCCCTGCCCTCCTCTCGGCTCCCTCGCCCTGGGGGTGCGCACAGAGCAGCTGCTCTCCCGTCAGTCCGTTTGCTCTGGACGGGGCACCGTTTCTGTAACGTCAACGCTGTCATGCTTACAGACCGTCCTCGGAGAAGCTGTGACTCCGGCGTTTGTTCCCGCCCGTCCAGAAGCGATTCATGTTCTCTTAATTCCTCCAGATCTTCTGGGGCTGGAGTGTCCTTTGCAAATCATAGATTCTAATATCTGCATTTCTTTTTTCTCCCCTGCCCCTCTTTTTTAAAGTCAGTTTCTGAGGTGTCACTTTTCCTGCCATTTCTAAGTTCCGTGTGATTGGATTTCATTATAGGAAATATCTGGCCCTTCCTCCCTCCTCCTCTCCCTCTCCCTCCACGTTCTTCCCTCCCTCCCCCGGTGTGGCCCAGCCTGCCTGGGGCTGCAGCAAGTCAAAATGAAACAATGTATTGCTTGGAGCCAGGCGTGTAAAAGGAGGATGCTTGAAGTGCAGCCCAGTGGCTTCTCTTTCCAAATACAACCCGGTGCCCCCAAATGGAAAAACACGAGCCGGCTGGCTGCTCTCTGGCTGAAAGGTGCTGCAGCTGAGTTATTAAAAGGACTCTTGTTAGTTTGCAGAGACCACAGTTTCTCTTGGAGGTTTATTCTGTCCTACGGGGGGACTATTTTTCAGCTGGATGCTAAAAACAAAGGAAAAACACCAACAGTGGCACTTGCCCTTGTGACCTTTGATGGGTGATGAAAGCGCCGGGAGGAAACTGGGGCACAGGGAGGGTCGAATGCCCAGTGTCACGTGATAGCCAGCAGTTGGTGCCGCACCAGGGGCCAGGCCTTCTGACGCCTGGGCACACACGTGTCCTCTGCCAGCTGGGTGCATTGCGGAGGGAGAAGGTAGAACGTCTCCGAGACCTGGATCATGGAATCTGGTCCCAATGTCGACCGACTCCCCCTTTTGGTGCCTCCACCCCCCGCCTCCCGTTTTAACCCAGGGGCGCCAACGTCAGGAGCTGCCCACTGGCCTCTCGCACGGTTGCTGCCTCCTCCTCAGTCTCTGGCTCTGTTTTTGTGCCGGGTGGGGACAGCCACCCTGGAGACGGGCTCCGGCTTTGTGGTGTGAGGGTAAATCCAGGTCTTTTTATCCTTAAAGGAGGGAAGAGGCTGCATTCTTCTTACCGACCTGCCAGTGCTTTGCTTAGAAACAAAACCCTCTGAGCTTCCGATGAAACCCTTGACGTGGGACACGCCCCGTGTTTCTCCGTGAGGGATGGGATCGGTTATCCGCGAGCAATTCTGAGCTGCCACTGATTCCAAGGTCATGCTAGGCTCGACTCAGGTTTTGTCCTGCTGACGAAGCCACCAGAAGTTGTCTCCTGTTCTTGGTCTTTCTGCTTCTCGCCTTCGGAGCGAGTTCCCTTCTCTCAGATCTCAAACACGCTCTCTTGGGTGGCTGCTTATTTGGGGACTGGGGCTGGTGCTCCTGGCTTCCTGCTGGCCCTCCTTCCCGCTCACCTGCCTCCGGGATGAATACGCTTGCCCACGACTCCCCACCTCCCTGCCACATGACACTGTCTTCATGACGAACATCTCTGGGTGACACAAGATTGATGCCTCCGCAAAGACTTCCCAGCCCACACAATGCCCCTTTTGTAGGAATCCGTGTTTTCCCGCAGGGTCACGCCTGCTGAAACCGAGCTGCCTGTTACCAAGACCGTACCCCCACTGCCCGTCCCAGAGCCTGCGAGGATCAGGCATGTGGAGCTGTCGTTCGGCATGCTTCTCCCCTGGCTTTCCGCTCAGAGCCCGTTGCCGCCGAAGGCTGCTTGGACCTGGTCCAGGGCCCGTGGAGCTCCGCGCTGGGCCGCTCTGGCCCCTGATGAAGGGCTCGCCCCAGGAATGCCGTCCCAGGCACGGCCCCCCATCTCCTGATTCAGAGCTGGAAGCCCCGCCCTGTCTCTCAGCTGCGTGACACTTTGCTGAAACAACCGGAGCTGTCCCTGCCCACGTTAACCTTGACTCTGCAGCGACAGAGACAGGCTGGCAACCTCCACGGAGCAGGCTGCTCCTGCCACACCCAGGCAGGGACCTGGGGCCGTTGTTTCTCCATCTTCCATGGAAAATGTCTGCAATGTACATTTCACCTCACACACCAGAAAAATCTCCGGCGGCCTTTGTGAGGCGGAAGGACCCCACGGGGCGAGGGGAGGTGCCTCCCTCCAGTGCGGAGAGGGGTGGCAGGGGCCTGGCTGTAAGATGCTCACTGATCACATGCCCAGTCATTTAATAATTACGACACTCATGAGCACTCATTGCAGAAAATTCAAAGGACCTAATGGAACTAGAAGTCACTTAGAACCCCTCTCCTTAGAGGTGACAACTATTCACTTTTTTCTTTAGTGAGGTGAAGTTTGCGTGACATAGAGCTAACCGTTTTAAAGTGAACAATTCAGTGGCATTTAGTGCATTCACAGTGTGGTACCATCACCACCACCTCCATCTAGTTCCAAAACATTTCCATCACCCTGGAATAAAACCCGTACTAGTAACTCTTTGATATATTTCCTTCTTGCTGTTTTTCTATTTTAATATAGTTAATTACTGTATTTCCAATATTGCAACCTGATTTTTTTGTCACTTAGTTTTAAAAAGGTTTATTTTATACCAACATCATTGTCATATAATGCATTAATACATATAATAAAATGTACTCATCTTAAAGGTACAGGGCGATGTGTTTTGATAAATGTATACGCCTGTATAACCTCTACCCTAGTCAAGACTGAAGTTGTTTCCAGCAGCGCAGAAAGTTCCCTTTTGCAGGTAGTCTGCTCTTCCCCCACTCCAGGCAAGCACTGTCTTGATTTCTATTAGTTTTGAAGTTCTAGAACTTCAAATAAATGGAATCATCCAGTATAAACAGAGCCCTGATTTGCTGTGTTTGCCAATTTCTATGGTGTAAATGCTCCTACTGTGGTCAACTTCAAGCCACCAAGGTGATGTCCCTGGACGTAGCATTAGGAAGGGCTTCAGGCAGCACACTAGTATATGGTATTTCCACCAATCAGACGCTGTGGACATAAACAACCTCAAGAGCATGGGTCATAATAAAATGTGGTAACATAATTGTGAAGAGATGAGTTTTGAGTATCTGTTACCTTTGTTTTTAATATAATTTATTTTATTTAATTTTGATTAGTGGCTGTGGTTAGTAACAGCCTTGCAAAATTCTTGAAAATTTAACAATCAGCTCCCATGAGCCAGTTCAACAAGGAAGGGAGGAAAGATGATGAAGGGGCAGAAATTTGTGCCAAATCAGGGGAAAGGGTATAACCAAACTAGAAAGTTCCTGTGTCACTTCCTGGACACAGTTTGCTTGGCTCCAGAGAAAGGAAGAAAACTAACATTTATCGAGTGCCTAGCCGTACCTACCATGGGCTGGTCATGGATCATAATCAATCTTGCTGTAATTCTCACGATGACCTTGCAAAGTGTTGTGATTATTCTCATTTTACAAGTGGAAAAACTGATATTTAGAAAACAGAGGTAAGTTGACAAAGACCACCCAGGTAGTAAGTATTAGAGTCAGAATTCCAGCCCAAGTCCATGTGAATTAAACTAAGCCTAGAGTTAGGAGCCATGTCATTTTAATATTCTGATTGTATAGACCATACCTGGGACATGGTGTCCGATTCTGGACCCCTGACTTCTAGGGGAACATTATCAGAAGAGGTTTTAGCAAACGTCAAACTATGAGTTGTCTGCCCAACACCATTCTTCCTTTTTCCAGCTAATAAAACTACATTTCCCAGGCTCCCTTGTGCCTGGGGGTGATCACATGACACGGTTTTGGCCAATAAGCTATAAGTGGACATCCAGAAGAGACATCTGGGATTGCTTTGCTTTCCTCTTGGAAGCAGCGCTTCTTCCTCTTGTGTCGTCTTCTTGCTTCAACCAGGGGCACAGGGCTGGAGGTGCAGCAGCCATCTTGTGACCTTGCAGGGACATCCCCCTGTCTAGACAGGGAAGCAGGAAGAGAGAAGGAGCCTTGTGACATTGGTGGCATCAAGAAGTAACTGCAGGAATTTCTCATATTATGAGGAATAGGACTTCACATTGGTTCACGTTCTTATCCTTATGAATGAAAACTTGCCTGAATGGATGAAAACTAGGGCTCGTGTGGCACTTGCTATGCGTTTGCAGCGTATCTTACGCACAGTATCAACCCACGTTCCTGAGTGTGGAGTTTATCCTATTGCAGGGGACAACTATGTGATGTTTTTGGCAGGAGGGTGACAGCCACTGGACCCAGGTTCCTGTCCACGCAGCCAAGCACAATCCCCAATGGAGGGGATGCTCTTGATGAAAAGACTGTGTTTCGGACAAATGGTAAATGAACCTAAGAATGTTTTGTCTGTACCCGAGGGTGTGACACTAGAACAATCTATCTGAGGGACCAGGCATATTCTACTGGCCTCAAAGGTCAGATCTGGGACTGTCGAATATGAATTTCAAGGAAGAAGACACTGAGTCTCTGGAAGGAAGAAGTTATCCCAATTAGGAAGTCAGTGAATCCCTTGTCACCAGAGATCTTCGCAGGAGTGAAATGCCCCTTTGGGAGGAATGTGGAAGGGACACAGGCATGAAGCAGTGTCACCTCTGAGGTTCCCTCCTACTCTGCGTGTGGTTTTATGACTCAACTCCAATGGGCACATCTGTCTCTTGATTCTGTCAAAGCTTGAAGCGTGGCCGTATGACTCCCCATGTTCACTTCCCTCTGAACAAGGACATTAGGATGCATCTTATTTCTTGTAAGATTTCAGAAGATTGGTTGATGTATCCCTTAAAATTGAGCTCACATCCCCACCCCCACGAGGCACACACTCATCAATCTCTTTTTTCTGTGGTTTTATTAAAAGATCCCTCATGTGTATTACAAATGCAAAATACCTACCCAATGCCAAATTTCAGAAATGCACGAACGTGAAAGGTTTGGTTTTTACAGGTTTTCTTCTGACAGCTGCCACGGTGGTCATTAATATGTAAATTCCATTGGCTGAGAAGGTTGACTTTTGGTCTTAAATCGGCTCTTTCCTCTTGATAATCCTGTCTGACTCTCCAGCTGTCTAGACAATGGAAAAATTAACACCATGAAACAGAATAGTTTAAAAACCTTTGAAGCCAAATACTTAAAAAAAAAAAAAAATCAAAATCCATGGTGAGAAATGTGAGACCAATTAGTTAATTATGCAAGGAACCCCTCTGGAGTACCAACCTTGAATAATAATAAGACCTTACGTATGAATAGCATTTTAATACTTTGAAAAAGTACCTTTTGATCCCTTGGAATGCGTGACTGTTTCTGTGACCTTGCTCCAAGGTTGTAAATGTGACACCCCAGCTGTCTAGCGTTACCTTCACGTTCTCTTCTCTAACGAATTGTTATTTTTTGTGTGTGTGAGAAAATGCAACCCCAGCTCATCCAAACAGGTCGATATGCAGCCTAGTTAAGAGAAAAGAAAATTACACATACATCTTTTTTTTTTTCACTTATAAAATCCTTCTTTGGCTTTCCATTGCTTTTGGGATCAAAACCCCCTAAATTTTAAAGTGATTACTGCATGATTTGGCCACAGTCTACCCTCTGCCCAATCTCTTTTCTTGCCAGCTTCCCTTGACTTTTCCCCCTCCATCCAAACAGACCCTTTTAAAGTCCTTCCAATGTACGATGACTCTCCCTCCCCGCCATCCATGTGCCCTGTCACCGGGTTAATTCATGCCTGTTTACTTAACAGTCACTTTCTCAGGGAAAGACTGCATCCCAAAGTAGATCGAGTTTCTTTGCTGTACATCTCCACAGAACAACGTTCCTTTCCTCCAGAGTAGAGGTAAACTAATGACAACTCATGGGCCAGGTCTGGCCCTCTGCCTGGTTTTGTAAATAAAGTTTTATTTGCACACTGCTACATTCCTTTCTGCACGATCCATGGCTGCATTCTTGCCATAATGGCAGAGTTGAGTAGTTACAACAGAGACTGCATGGCTCACGCAGCCTAAAATACCATCTGGCTCTTTATGGAAAAGTTTGCCGACCTCTGCTCCAGAGCATTGATCTTGGTTTGTAACGATACACTTGTCATTAGATTATTTGATTATTTGTTCTCTCTTCTAGACTCTGGGCTCCAAGTGGGCTGGGGCTGGGTCTTATGCACCCCATGACCCCATGTTTCCAGTGCTCAGCACTTGGCAGTTGCACAATAAATATTGTTGAATAAATGAAAAAAAAGAAAAAGAGAGGAAGAAAGCAAAAGGGAATGAAAGAAAGAAAGACAAGAAAGGAACAAAGGCTGGGCGTTGCTGTGGTTACCTGTGATGCGAAACATTCTGATCTTTGGGCTTAAGTGCTCATGCTCCGTTTTCATTAACTCTCATTCAGTATTTTAAACTTCTCTTTTGAGCTTCATACAAAGCTGTCAATAGGGTAAACTGAGGCCATAGATGGGATTAAACACTAGCAGTTGGGTCCTGGATTGCGCATGAGACGATTGCTGCCCATCTTGGTTGGGCCTATTCTCAGGAACTAACTCACCCCTCACATAGATTTTTTCAGGGATTCAGCTCACCATGTCCTTCTTCCATTTGGAAAAGTGTAAAACAATTCAGACTGGGCCATGGCATGGAGATAAATGTTCTCTCATCTTCCAGGATGACCACCTTTTAGTTTGTGGAGTTTCCAACCCTCTAGAGGCAAAAGAAGATGATTAACACAGTGGAGCAGTTTTAGAACATATCCGTGAATTATTTGATACTCTCCCACTGAGATGGAGTCTAGGTCCTCTTCCCTGGAAACTGGGTAGTCTTGTGACTGCTTTGACTAATAGATTAGAGTGGAAGTGACTCCATATGACTTCCAAAGCTAGGTCATAACAGGCCATGAAACACCTACTTTGTTCATGAGAATACTCGCACTTGGAGCCCTGAGCCACCATGTAAGAAAACTAATTATCCTAAGCCTGCCATGCTGGGCTGACCACATGTGACCCTCAGTTGACCATCCACCTGGTCCAGCCTTCCAGCCATCTCCTCCAAGGTGCCAGGTGTGTGACTCTCTTGGACACTCTAGGCCAGTGTGTCAGCTAGCTGGGGTCTACTGAGTGATCTCTGTCAACACCATCTAGAACAGAAGAATCACCCAGCCAAGCCCTGCCTGAATTCCTGACCCACAGAATTGTGAGATATAATCAAATGGCTCTTATATTAAGTCACTTTTTTTTTTTGACTTGATTGTTATGCAGCAGTATGTCACCACAACACACTCTGACCGAGCTAGTGACAAAAAGGTATCTCATTGAGGTTGGTAGTACAGTTGTCCCTTGGACAACACTGGTTCGAACTGTGTGGGTCCCACTTATACAACAACGAAAGTTCCACCAAGTGCTCCTGCCTCTCCTGCCTCCCCTTCCGCCTCCTCTACGTCTCCCCACTCTGCCACCCCTGACACAGCAAGACCACCCCCCCCAGCCTGCTCAACGTGAAGACCACAAGGATGAAGTCATTTGTGATGATCCACTTCCACTTAATAATAGTAAATATATTTTCTCTTCCTTATGGTTTTTCTTAATAACATTTTCTTCTCTCTAGCTTGATTTATTGTAAGAATATAGTGTATAATATGTCTAATATACAAAATATGTGTTAATCAACTGCATATGTTATTGGTGAGGCTTCCGGTCAACAGTTAGGCTATTGGTAGTTAAGTTTTTGGGGAGTCCAAAGTTATATGTGGATTTTCAACTGTGAGGCGGGGTCAGCGCCCCTGACTCCTGCATGTTCCAAGGGTCAGCTGTATGTGCGACGTCATTGAAATCGCCTCTGTGCACCAGGCAGCTCTGGATTGGCAGAGCAGGTATTTTTATGCCCATTTTTCCAGAGGAGGAAAGTCACTTTAACCAATGTGTCAGGTGCCCACGATGTGCGCTGCTGGGAACTGTCGATGTCCTTTGTTCCATAGCAGGTGGGGAGACACTGAACATTCGGAGGGGGCAGTGATAAGAATCTTCTTAAATAGTTCGCTCTCTCGCCAGGCCGGGACCCTGTGGCCTTCTAGCTTTTAAGCAGAACACTGAGATTATTTTAAAGGCGGTTTCGGAAGTTTGGACAGGACTGTGTTCCCAGGGGGTGGCCGCCAAGGGAATGCTTGGTGGGAAGGATGAGTCTGGCCGGTACAGGGGTGAGATTCAGGTCTGACCTTCTGTTCCCGGAAATGGCAGTTGTTGCAATTGTCAGCAATACAGACAGGTTCTCCCCCACCTTCCCACCTCCAGCCTCTCCCCTCCCTCCAAAGAGACTCTTTCCCTGTTTGATATTTCTAATAAGGAGGTGATTGGCACGAAGAGGAGTGAGTCTTTCCCACTGCGCACTTGTCTTCTGATGGGCGGAAGCCGGTGGCCCAGCTCGCATGTTTCCTTGTTGAGAAACTGTGGGTGGGTGATGGGGGCTGTGAGCTGGAGGGTCTGTGGGGTCAGGACGGGGGCTCCGCGGGGGAATGTGTCTGGAGCTTTGTGAAGGGTTGGAATTTGCGCAGATCTGAAGCAAATGTGATAATCTCTGCAGACCAGTTGCGTTTCCTATCCCTTCCCTGAGGCACAGCCCCCTTTACGTAAGTGACTTTGGGTTCCTGCCCACCAAGGGACAGATCTGGGTACAGTGCTTGGTCGCACCCTGGATGTCTCAATAAGAATTCATGTCCCTTCTGTCCGTGAATTGTGATGAAGGAGCTTTGACTCGGGTCTGGAAACAGAAATCACAACCCCCAATCAGAAGGATGATTTTGCAAGAACAATTTGGAGACTAAGGAAATAAAAAACAAAGAAAACAAAGAGATGGAGCGTGAAGCCTGAGGAGTTGGAGGGAATAAAGGCAGAAAAAATTCAGCCACACAAAACCACTGGAGTTTTCCAACCAGAGAGATTCTGAACTGAAATGAGTGAACCAGAACTAAGCGTGTCCGTTTCCTCCCTGCGCCGTAGGAAAATTGAAAGTCTCAGTCCTCTGTACATCGCAGTGGAAAGAATCGTGTCTCGCTCAGAAATGGGGAAGCACAGCCTGGGACGGTCCCCGCCCGCCCGGACATCTCTCTTCCGTCTGCCCCTGGCCCTGCCCGGCCTGAGGCTCCCGACTGCTGTCACACCCAAATTTCGTTTAAGTCCCAAGAAAGTGGCATTGGTATTTGACTTAGAAAAAGAATTGCTTCTTTAACTTGTGCCTTTCCCAGGACGGCCCATTAAAAAGAGCCAGAGGCACGTGGGGTCTCTGTGGTGCCTCCCAGGCGGCCAGCACCGGACCCCCCAGGACTCGAGGTTTGGGGTCTGCCCCTGCCTTGCTGCTGAGTTTTTTGGCTTCACTCATTAAAATGCCTTATCCCTCCTGTGACGGTTGGGCAGGTAAATGGTGTGTGTGACATGCATGGGAGCCAGCTGCAAGTTCCTGGGCAGGGTAGATTTTTACAAACGCGAGGTGAGATCAGGAGTCACACTGAGCTGGGGACATCTGACCGTGTGGCAGGTGTCACCCAGCCCCAGCCCTTCTTCTGAAAACCCCAAGTCCTGTCACCCAGGGGGCCGTCTCCTCCTCCAGGCCCCCCACCTCTCCCCAGCCCCCTGGAAGGTCTCAGGAGGGGGGTGAGTGGTCAGAGGCAGCTGGAGAAACAGATCCCTAGAAATAGAACAGGATCCGGGAGGTTAAAGGGCTTCTCCAGGACTATTAATGAAGCCCTGGGAAAATCAATTTGTCCCCATGCCTTTGAAGTGGCTGCGATAGAAGAAGCTGTGACTCTATTTTTCCAAGTACGAGGAAACCACTGTGCTCCAAGTGCCTGAAAAGAGCTCTGTTTGGGAGAGCAGAGGGGAGGGGGGCTGCTTCTGCCCAGGGGAACAAGAGCAGGGCTCCCCGAAAGGGTATTTGAGGGATGCTGTGCGGGACGTGTGTATTTTAGGGCTGCAGTTTCCAAACTCTTGTTTTATGAGGGTGGCTAGGAGGGTGGTACTTGGGGCCAGCAGTGCCCTTGAACTTGGGCTGGGGGCTGGGGGGCTGCCCTGGCCCTCCCTTGGCTGTGCCCCTCCTGCCCAGGGCAAGGAGGCCACCCAGAGCTCACAGAGGCTGAAGTCAGACTACAGAGTCCTGGGTGCAAAATTTAAGGAGACACTCTCGCTCCAGGTGGTTCAGGCACCAGGATGGCACCTAAGAGTGAGCACCTCCTTAAATTTGGTTCCCTGCCTCATCCTCCTCCCAGGCCTGGCCCCAGACAACTCCTGGTACCTGGGACCCCAGAATTCCCTGCCCAGATGGCCGATTCTGGGACAGACCACCTAGCTGGTGTGAGCATCCTTAGACCTGAGGGGTGGTCGACAGGCGGCTGATACGGGCTGAGCGGAGTGTGGATGTGCGGCTAGGGCATCCCTGCACACGCGTGGGGCTTCCTGCGGTGCAGGACACATCCCCATGTGCAGCGTGTGTGCGCGTGTGCGTGTGTGTGTGTGTGTGTGTGTGTAAATGTTGAAGAAGTGTCATTTTCACTTAAGGCTCTGACTTCACCAGAATGCAATA
Source organism: Varecia variegata (assembly GCA_028533085.1). NCBI lineage: Eukaryota > Metazoa > Chordata > Mammalia > Primates > Lemuridae > Varecia > Varecia variegata. Next base: position 3,054,559 of record CM052452.1, read on the forward strand.
TATCAGTTTAGCAAAACTGCACATGTACCCCATGAATAGATACAAATAAAAAATAAGTTTAAAAAAGTTAAAAGTAAGTTAGAAAAAAGAGAAGTATCCTTTGATTCCTGTTCTCAGTTTTAAAAAATTTAAATCAGGAATTGGGTTTTTCTAATGCCCCATGTCTTTTTCTTTTCTCTGTCTCTCTTTTTTCTTTTTTTTTTTCTTTTTTTGAGACTGAGTCTTGCTCTGTCACCCGGGCTGGAGTGCAGTGGTGTGTTCATAGCTCAGTGCAGCCTCAAACTCCTGGACTCAAGTGATCCTCCTGCCTCAGCCTCCTGAGTAGCTGGGACTACAGGCATGCACCACCATGCCTGGCTAATTTTTTCTATTTTTAGTAGAGATGGGGTCTCTCTCTTGCTCAGGCTGGTCTTGAACTCCTGAGCTCAAGGGATCCTCCCAAAGTGCTAGGATTACAGGCGTGAGCCACTGCGCCCAGCCTCTTGATGTCTTTTGAGAGCATTATATGTGTTACAAATATTTGAAAGCAGAGCAGTTATTAGTATTAGGGTTATTGGATCTCTGCACACAAGCCGAAGTGGGAAAACCAGAGAACACTTGGAAAGATATTGAATATCACCCACATACAAAGCGCTGCTGTGGCCGCAGTTATTCTCATGCTCCAAAAGGAGAGCTCTTTTCCCTGAAGTTCAGCACTTGCTTTAACTTTCCACAGTGGCCTCCCAGGAATCCAGGCACAGATCACTAGGTACGCAGGGCCCCTGCTCTTCCTGGTGATGTCCTAAGACGTGGTGGGGGGATTTCGTGTGGGGTGAGTAGTGTCCTACTTTTCCTGCTCAATTGCAGGGTCCGATGGGGCACCTGGTCCTTAGGTTCTAGGGACAGACGGATCCTACAAGGGAACCTGGAGTAGTCTGTAGGGTAAAGAGGTCCACTGGGGACGAGCCACTCTGTGTGTGTGTCCTGAGGTTTGTGGTCTCTCTTCACAGTCACTAAAATCACAGATTTGAGCCGGGCATGGTGGCGCACACCTGCAGTTCCAGCTATTCCAGGGGAGGCTAAGGCGGGAGGATCACTTGAGCCCAGGAGTTTGAGTCCAGCCCGGGCAATGTAGCAAGATCCTATGTCTTAAAAAAAAAAAAAATTAGATCATTCTGGAGGTGGGATTCTATTTTTTTTTTTTTTTTTGAGACAGAGTCTCGCTCTGTTGCCCAGGCTAGAGTGAGTGCTGTGGCGTCAGCCTAGCTCACAGCAACCTCAAACTCCTGGGCTTAAGCAATCCTACTGCCTCAGCCTCCCGAGTAGCTGGGACTACAGGCATGCGCCACCATGCCCGGCTAATTTTTTCTATATCTATTTTTAGTTGGCCAGATAATTTCTTTCTATTTTTTAGTAGAAATGGGGGTCTCGCTCTTGCTCAGGCTGGTCTCGAACTCCTGACCTCGAGCGATCTGCCCGCCTCGGCCTCCCAGAGTGCTAGGATTACAGGCGTGAGCCACCGCGCCCGGCCCAGGGAGTCACTTTTAACTGGTGTGGTGCTGTTCTGCTCACGTTCCAGATGAATCCGTTCACATCTCTTTCCGTTGCAAGCAACCGAAAAACCTAACTGGGTTGAGCACTAAAATAATTTATTGCCTCGTGTGCCTGAAATAGGCTTAGGCACCGTTGGATGTAGGGCCCCCGGTGTCACCAGGATGCGGTTCCGGGCTCTCTCTCTCCCTGTCATTCTTGGCCTCATCTTCTGCAGGTCGAGCCTGTTCTTGGGCTCTCTGGGCAGCCCCTGGCAGGGGGCGGGTCCCCACCGGGAAGCTGGGATGCTGTTCTAGAAGGAAATGAACGATTCTGGGCAGGAAAAACAATGGATGTCTGCTGGCTCAGCGAACCCTGTTGGGATCGGATAAGGACACTGAAGGGCTCTCAAATTTGCCTAAACCTGGGCACTCCGGGTGTTGGTCCACTGGTACCTCCGTGTGAATGATCACCTTGATTTTTAGGGTCATGGGTCCACCCCGTGTGTCCACATGCTTTGAAATTTATAAGCATCTTTTCACACTCAGGTGGGGCCCAAGGATGGAAAAAGGTGCTTGTTTAATTAAATCAATCACTTAATACCCTGAAGCTTCGTGATACTGTAAGGTACGAGTTTCATATACAGGGCACAAGAGGTTTTAATTGACTCGACTTGTGTTGCAAATTAAAACAATGTTAAATTCCTTAGTAATCCTAGCAGGGGAAAAAAAAGAAAGAAAGAAAGAAAAAAGAAAAGGAATGAAATCCCTCTTATTTCCAAATCACTACCTGTGGAGTCTTAAAAATTATTTACACACTTAGCCGTGAGTCCCTTTATACCTGACAGGTTTGGCAATGATGTCTGAGCCATAATTTAAAACAGAGGTTGGGGGCGCATGGAAGGAGCTCCTCCTCTCTAACGAAGTAAATGTACCTTCAGATCCACAAAAAAGGTGGCTTTTCCTAAGGAAAAGAGCGCACCTTTGGGAGCTCGGGCCCTTGGGTGTCGTGTGCGGGAAGCTGACAGCACAGCGTGGTTGCCGTCTGTGGGTGCGGGAGTGAAGTGGGGGCACCTTCTTCGATTTACCCTGGGAAGAAAGACCGATGCATCGTCACAGATCATCACGTCTGAATTTAGGTCACACTCACGTGCTGAAACGGAAGCACTAACACATGGAGGTATGTTTTTGCTTTTTGTTTTTAACTCAGCCGTCATTTTCTACTGAACTTCGTACCGGGTTTTGTTCTGAAAACCAGGCAGACTCCCTTCCCTGCGTGCTGACGGGCACATGCCGGCAGTGGTCGCCGTGGAGTGGCCGCGGGCACTGGGGTTAGATTGAAACGCGTTTGGAAAGGCTCCGTCCGCAGGGAAGGCACCTCCCGGTCTCTGACATGTCCCCAGGCTGCCGCTCAGAGTGACAGTCAGCAGTGGACGCTGCCAGGGTCCCACTCATGTCTTAACAGTGGTCACCGTGCTCTGATCAGCTTCCGGCCACCAGCACCCGAAGACGTTTCCCCTGAACTTTAGAAGGCCACTTTGGGGGGTCACCAGTGACCCCAGAAACCCTCAACCCATGGCTCTGGGCAGTCGATGTATAAGTAGCCCAGTTCCCTCACTCCTCAGTGACCCCAACCTTCTTTTGAGAAAACTTCTTTATTTGGAAATAATTTTAAACTTACAAAAAATGTGCAAGAAATAACTGAGAGTTTCCATGTACCCTTCTGTCCACCTCCCCCCCTATTGAAATCTCACACAAGCACAGGAGAAGGGCCAGAACCAGGGACTGGACACTGATGTGACCTTGTTAGGGGGCGACAGGCCTAATCTGAATTCCACACATTTCCCACTGACGTCCTTTTCTGTTGCGGGACTCAGTCTAGGATCCCGCACTGCGTTTAGTTGTCTTTGGTGGCCCAAACACAGCTCGCTGCAGCCTTGATCTCCCAGCCTCAAGCAACCCTCCCGCCTCAGCCTCCCGAGTAGCTGAAACGTGCGCCACAATGCTCGGCTAATTTTTAAAATGTTTTTGTAGAGACAGGGGTCTCACCATGTTGCCCAGGCTGGTCTCGAACTCCTGGCCTCAAGCGATCCTCCCACCTCAGCCTCCCACAGTGCTGGGATTACAGGCGTGAGCCACCGTGCCCGGCCTAACCAGCCTCTTAAGTGGTCTTTGCTCCCTGCCACCGCCATCCCTGCTAATAAAATATTCCAGTGCTAGGAAGATGCTTGGAACGGTCACGGAGGTGGGACAGCTGAAAAGCCAGCAAATAATTATCCTTTGACAGACAGATTTCAGTTAAACTTCAGGCTGTGCCACTTACTACCTGGGTAGCTGAGTCACTCGACAGCTTCTGCAAGCTGTTGTGAGCATCTGAAAACCCAGCATTAAAAATCACAGCCACCTCCCTGCCAGCATTCTTGGAAAGAGCAAATGAGGTGAAAAATAGAAAATCCGGAGAACGATGCCCGGGACAGGGCGAGAGCTCATCACAGAAGGGATTTTTCTCTTATTCTGATTTTTTAACAGTGGCAGTGTTGGTGTGGGATCTGAGTGCGCTACTCAGGACCAGCTGCCAGAGTTTGCAAAAGCGGCTTTGCAGGGAGGATTTGGGAGTGATTATGGAGTGATACTGTAACACGTTTGGGGATGCCGTGAGGTGTTCAACTGTCGCTTTCTCTGGAGTGACATTTCCATACCTTTGTCTGCAGATGAAGACAAAAGGCCAGGCTGAGTCCTCTGCCTTGGTCCTCTCTGCGTCTCTCTGGCTCTCTTGGCCCCTTCCAGACTTTCTCTGGCTCCCTCTCCCTCCCAGACCTGCCTCTAAGTCAGGCTAAACTTTGTGTGACCCCCCTGCTTATGTGTGACACCAGTCTTCTCTAAACACAGGCCGAGCTCAGAATCCGTTACAGAAACACCCAGAAAGTCTGTGCGTAGTTATCTCCAAATTGAATCGGGCCAGGAATGTGGGCCCCCGTTTTTTTTTGTTTTAACCTCATCGTTATTGGCACTCGATCAGATACAGATTGGCAGGGCAAAGCTTTGTTTGTCGAAGCGGAAGACCAAAGGCTTGGGGAAAGATGGATTTCACGTGTTTTGCATTTAAAACAGGTAGTTTCCCTCGCCGGCAAGGACGCCGCATGTGAACTTGGTGCGAGAGCTCTTTGTAAGGGACGGTGGCTGAGAATGTGTCATTAAGGAGGAGGCTTGAGGCAGAAAACGTTGGTTTCCAACCCAACAGCCAGGGCCCTTCTTCCATGTCCACCCCTCCTCCCTCCAGTAGGTGAGTAAATTCCGATTGGTTGAAGCAAACATGTGGCTCCACCCCTTTTGCCTGCTTTTGGCTTAGCCAGGGATGTGTGACCCAGTCCTGCCCAATGAGATGTGAGGAGAAGTCTGCTGGGGGCTTCTGGGAAAGGGTTCCTAGCCCCTAGAAAGAGATACAAGGACAAGGTGACCCCCACATTCACCTCTGGGTGTGGCAGGTGGATGTCTGCCTGGAGCTGTGGCAGCCGTCTTGTGACCATGAGGAGAGATGGGCAATAACAGTGAAGACAGACAGAAAGAACCTGAGTCCTGGATGTCATTGTGGAGCTGCAGAATTAACCAGCTCTGGACCTGCTCCTCCTCTGGATGCCTTGTGCAGGGAGGGAGATGATACACATCTTCATCGCCCAAGCACTTTGGTTATGCTTTTTGTTATTTGCGACCAAGTGAATTCCAACTGCCACAAAGCTCGATGATGCCATATTGTGCCAGACAGAGGGAGCAGGCGGGGCAGCTGGTCAGGCAGTGGGGTCTAGGTGGGATCCTATACTTACCAACCCAACGCTGCCTGCCTCACCAGCCTCCTGGAAGGAAATGAGATTCTTCATGAGGACCCCCCAGGGAGTTTCAAGAGGGCCCCCCATGGAAACAGACCAGGCAGCAGTCGCTCAGTTCCTCACACCGTCTCCCTGAATGCTGCCTGCGCTGGCCCTCTGCCTCGTGTATTAAACGGGGATAACATTAGCACCGGCTGCCTGAGATCATTCTGGAGAAGGAACGTAAAGTGCTTAGACCCGTGCCCAGCGCATGATTAGCACTCCGCAAATGGGACTGTTGTCGTTATAACCAATTCTCCTCTTCGACAGGCAATGCCTTAAGCAAGGATGCGTTTGCCCTTGAATGCCACACAGTCGGTCCCCAGTGCCAAGGGATGTCCCCTAAGAGGACTCAAGAACCGACAGAGGAGGAGAAGGAAATATTTAATAAGAGGAGAGGAGAGAGGGCAGGAGGAGATGAGGGGAGGAAGCAAAAGGGGCCAGAACCGGGGAGCCCTGGTCTGCAGAGAACATTCCCGGGGAGCCATGTACACGTGTGCACATCTTGCTCCGGCCCTGGAGCCAGTCGGGTGTCCTCTGCCTGGGAGCAGCTGGAACGTAAAGGCTCGTGCACTGTATATTGTTTCCAGAACTTCCTCTTCCCGTGGCTTCTGTTTTTCTTATTAAACGCTGCTGCTGAATTTGCAGCTGAAAGGAAGACAGCAAGGCTCGGCCTTCCCAGCCCGGCGTGCAGCCTGCAGCCTCCGGGTATGGAGATGCTTCCTGGCCCTGCAGCTTACACATTACCTGGCAAGGGAGCTGGGCCTCCCTCCAAGAGTCCAGATTAATGTCACCTCTGAGTGTGTGAAGGAGCCACGAGGTCTGACTAACCCTCAGTGCTTTCTTCCCGGGGAAACTGCTGGGCCTGTTTCTGTGGTTCTATCGGGAGGAGGGGGAGGCTTCTCCCCAGGAAGGCAGAAGCTGCTGTAAAAAATGCTGTGGATGGATGTCGGGGCAGCAGCTGCGAGGAATATCGGGGCACGTGAGGGATGTTCTGGGACCCCGATGTCTCTCCACAGTTTTCTGAGCCAGACTTCACCTGAAGCCAGAGGGGCCTGTGGGGGCGAAGCAGCGTCCTGGGCCTCTGTGCACTTTCATCGTGTTGGGGACAGATTTTCCATCCCCTTCAGGGCTTGTTCCAGGCTCAGGGGTCACTGTGGGCAGGCAGCAGAGCTGTTCTGTCCGAGTGTTCTCTGCTTCTCTGCGCCTGAGAAGGAAGCGGGTTCTCGGGAGCCTGCGACGTGGCGTCTGCCTGCGCCCCTGGGGTTCGCTCTGAGCAGCCTCCTGCAAGCACCGAGCTCACCCGCTCTCCCTCCTCACCCCTCCTCTGGGAGCCTGAAGCCTTCGCACCCTGCGGCCCACCCTCTTCCTCACGCAGGCTGTGGCCCAGGGGTCGGGAGCCTGCGCTTCAAGATTGCGGCTCCAGGAATCCCCGTTCTGCTACTTAGTAGCTGAATGGCCTCGGGCAGGTCCTTTCACCCCGGAGAGCTCAGTTTCCCCAACTGCACATGGAAAACAAACACGTCCTAGTTACTTACTCATTTCATTGCTGCACATTAAAAACGGAGAAGGGGCGAGGGTGGCAGAGGGTGAGTGATAAGAACCCGCCCGTCGGGCACAGTGTGCACCATCCTGGTGACGGGCACGCGACACGCCCGACTTCAGCATGGTACAATTCATCCGTGTAACAAGAAACACTCGTACCCCTAAATCTATTGAAATAAATTAAAAGATTACTCCAAACGGAGTGGGTCAAACAGCAGTTCATTGTTATTTCTCACAGTTCTGAGGTACGGGCTGCCTGGGCCCAGTGGGCTGGTTCTTGCTTCCAGCATCTCATGAGGTGGCAGATACTGGCTGGGGCTGGTGTCATCTGAAGGCCCACCTGGGCCGGCTGTCCCCGATGGTACACTCATACCCCCGGCAGGTCATGAACCAAAGTGCTGGTACATGGCCTCGCCGCATGGCTGGGTTCCAAGAGCAAATATTTCAAGAGAAAGGACGCAGAAACTCCTGGGCCTCTTAAAGGCTGAGCCATGGAACGGCATAGCATGATTCTATCGGTCAAAACCGTCACAGGGATCGAGGAGCAGCCCCCGCCCCTCGGTGGGCAATGGCCAGTGTGTCCCAGGACGGGGTGGAAGGAGGACAGGCGCCTGCAGAACCGCACCCCGTTCAGTGTCACGGTGACGCCTGGCGGAGATCACATGGGCGCCATGTCTGGCATGTAACATGCACTCGGGAGGTGTTGCCTGCTCTTATTATTAATTACTTAAAAAGCAGAGACTGAGCTTATATACATTTATCGGTGTAATCAAGCAGGAGCAGGGATGGAATCCTCAGCGGAAGCCAGGCTCTCAACCTCTCCAGGGAATAACTGGAGATGAGACTCGGTAATACGATAATGATAATCATATTTATAACTGTTATATAGTATATAATATAGCCATAACAATAGTTATAAGTATCATATATGCTATATGTAAAATAATATAATCAGCTGTTATTTAATATATTAGTTAATTCTATATCAAATTGCATTCTATATAATTATTACATATAGTATATTATGTATACCATTGGATATTCCTTGTTCTATGTAATATATAATACTTGTAACTGTTGTTATCGATCACCCTTGTTGCAAAAATAATTGTGTAGGGTGGCAAGAGGACTCTTGTCACCTCCCTGAGGGCAGAAGCATCTTGTCTTTGCAGACCCAGGAGGGCGGCGGGCAGGGCCTGGGCTAATGTCGGTGGCGCTGGGCGGTCTCTGCTCACTGCGCACCTTCCGCGTTGACCTTGAACGGCCCCATAGAGAGCTCGCTCCTCCCCGGCCTCCGCCTCGGCAGCCGCAGGTTGTCAGAATCCGGGGCAGTAGCCACGACCGAGTCTGCCTGCAGGGCCCACAGGCGCCACGGCTCATTTTTACAAGAGCTCAGGATCGAGCTGCCTGTGTTGTGTCTCAACATTTACGGTCATTTCTGGGATGCGGCCGAGGCACAGAGCTGCCCAGGCAGAGCTTGGAGGGCAGAGACATAATAATGATAAAGGTGATACATTGTAGTCATGATGGTAGTTAACAGAGCAATAGTGGCTTTGCCTCTTGGTATTTTACAAGCATCACGATCATTTCATCCCGCCCCAGCCCATCGTACAGGTGAGAAAATGAGGGTTGGAGTGTAGACCGTGGCTGGGGAGTGACAGGGAGGGTGCCTGGAAACTGGTCTGGTTCCAAAGCCCAGTGCTGATCACCGTCCTCGACAGAACCTTCCAGCCTCTCCTAATACGCAATCAGTGAATCATATGGAATCTTTATTATTACATATTCAGCTTTTTCATATACTATTATTTAATTCATATGAAGGCTTATTCATGTCCTTAAGTATTCTTTAGAAACGTGATTTTAATAGCTACATATTAATAATATTCAAACACATGAATATACCATGACTTCTTTGTTTCCTTTTTTCGGTTGTTGGATTGTTTCTGCTTTTGAAACATTACTATTTTGCAGTGTAATTTGCCTGGGTGAACCAGGCAAATTATATCTCTGATTATTATATCTCTGATTATTTCCTTAGAATGGATTTCTAGAAGTGGAATTGCTGTATTGAAGGGTGAGAATAGTTTTGAGGTTTCTGCTGGTACCAGATTTTTTCCAGTAGAGAGGTAAATTTACAGCCCTATCAGTCTGAGTAGCCATTTTTTGCATCTTTGCCAACATTGCTTCTTTTAATTTTTGTTAAAAAATTCTCAGTTTGGTAAGATTTTTAAAAATGATGTTTTATTTGTATGTCTTTGCATATCTTTAATCATACAGGTGAACCTTTTTCATACATTTATTAACATGAGCTTCCTTTTTGCCCATTTCTCTAATTAGAGTGATTGCCCTTTTCTTATTTATTTTTAAGAACTTTTTATATATGAAGGATATCAATCATTTATCCATCATAAGTGTTACAAATATTCTTCCCCAGTTTGCTTTTAAATTTTGTTAGTGACATTATCTGATTTTCAGAGGTTTTGCTTTAAGGTGATCAAATCTATCAACCTCTCAGATTTTTTTCACTGTTTGGGCCTTAGAAAGTTCTGCCCCATCTAGAAATCAGATAAGTATTTACCTCTATTTTGTCCTGCTTGTTTTGGAGATTTATGATTACTTTACATCTTCTGTCCATCTGGATTTTATTTTGGTTTATGGTATTGAGGAGCCAACTTTATGTTTTTTGCCCCCAAATAGCTAAGCAATTGTCCCAGCACCAGCGACTAATTCTGCCTTTCCTTATTGATTTGTAATGCCACATTTATAGTATATTAAACTTTTGTATGAACGAGATCCTAGTACACATAAAACCGACTGTTTGGGGACTATTTATTCCTCGGAGAGTGTTTTTAAAGTACAGAGTGGTTCATGTCATTTTCCTGCTTAAAATCCTTCCCTGACAGCCACCCCACGTCCATCAGGATAAAATCCGGACTGCCCGGCCTCCAGGTGCTTCTTGGCCCGTCCACCTGTCTGCCAGCCCCTCCCTCCCTGCAGCCCCGCCCCACTCCCGGGCCCCTGCTCCACAGCTCGGGTCCCTCCAGGAGGGCCCAGTGGCTCTATTGTCCACCCCTTCTAGCCCCTCAGCCTACTGCCCCCAACCCAACCATCTTGTTTAGAAATAAGAACCAGGTGTGCCCCTCCCCTGCGGGAAGCTCCCCCTAAATGCATTCCACGAATGCCCTGCGGCTTAGAACAGAGCCTGGGACAGGCGTCCCCAGTAGGAGGAAGGGGGCCCCAGGCACCCCACGTCCCTGCACGTGGCACACGCCGCCCTCACGATGCCCAGTAAGCGTTTGCTGGCGAATGCATGCAGGTGAGACTGAGCACGGCAGCACGGGGTTCTTTGCAGGTGCCGGGCGCTCAGACGCCCTGCCCCAGGCTCATGCTGCTCCTCTGGGGCAGGAGGGTCGCTTGAGGCCAGGAGTTCCAAGCTAACCTGGGCAACAACAGAACGAGATTTTCTGTCTCTAAAAAATTAAAAAAAAAATTTTTTTTTAAGACTTAAGGTAGCCGATATCACCAGCTGGCATAGTTGCAGGGGAGCAGGACTTAAGTGCATTCTACAACCAGCTGGAACGGAACTTGAAGTATTAACAATACTATGTATCGCCACCCTTGGGGATTATTTATGCCTCTTTTATTGCTTCCATTTCCGCGGATAATTGAGAACCGACTTCCTTCGGTGGGCAAGTGGGTTTTCTACCTGGGGTGGGTGAAATGAAGGCGGTGTGGGCTGGGCGTCCCTTCCTCACCCGCCTCGCAGCGGCCGGGCCGCCGTCTCCATAAAGGCTCAAGAAACGTCGGCCGCTGCCGGCATGATTTTTAAGAGGTCGGGTGTCCTCCGGAGAGACATTGCAGTCACAGGAGCGTCTCGGAGACGGTACTTTCGTCTTTCCGTGTGAAATGAAGCTCTGGCGATCTCGCTTCCGGAGAGAGCAGCTCCAGCTCCAGGTACTGTTCTCAGCCAGATCCCCGGGTGCCGCTGTTCCGTTTTCTTTGCACTTTGCAAAGAGCAGCACCACCTGCCCTGGCCGCTACTCCTCGCCCGTGTCAAATTGCCGGTCCCACATCCCCGGCCGTAGTTCCTCGCTTCCCTGCCATCCCACGTGTCTGTCGAGCCCCAGGATTACCAAGAATAAAGAGATGGCCCCAGATTTCTTTTCACCGTCCTCCCCTTCCCAGCCGCCTTCACTGATCGTTCGAGCTCCCTTTGGTATCTTCAGGCAGAGCCGTCTAAAGAAAAGTCGTTTAGGGTTTCTTTTTTTTCTTTTTTTGTCGCCTTCTCAGAACATGTTTTGAAATCCAATCTGAATCTCGAGTGTGTTTTGAGTTGCGTTCAACTTTCAACGTTCTATGAAAATTTGGATTTAATTAATTTCTCTTGCATTCTGAAATAGTGTGATATTTTTATTTTTTTTCTGTTTCCTGGACCGAAGCCTGACCACATTGGTGGAAAAACTAAGGGGGAAATATTTTCTCAGAAAAATTCATATAAAATGCGTTGGCCAGGAGCAGCCCGGAGTCCCGGCGACGTGGGAAGCTGAGGCGGGACTCATGGGCCCTGGAGTTTGAGTCCAGCCTGGGCAATGTAGTAAGACCCATCTTTAAAAAATTGAAAATTTTTTAAAAGAAGGATTGAAATTGTTGCTTAAGGGAAAATGACTGATTTCTGGCCCCAAGATGGTGCCACCAGGTGGACTTAATTGGGAGTATTTTAACCTCAAAGCAGGACTTGTCACATCATCTGGTGTGGCTGACACTGGCAATGTCCTTCATGAGTCACCTGCCCACGTATCATGGCCTGTGGGCTGTGGACACCCAGCCAGGGGACTTGAGACCGTGTAGCTGAGTTCCATCTGCGAGGCTGTGTGTGCTAGTTTCTTACGGCTGCCGTAACAAGTTGCCACCAACTTGGGATTAAAAGTAATTTGTCTTTTCTTATTGTTTTTTTTTTTTTTTTTTTTTTGAGACAGAGTCTCACTCTGTTGCCTGGGCTAGAGTGCTGTGGCGTCAGCCTAGCTTGCAGCAACCTCAAGCTCCTGGGCTGAAGCCATCCTCCTGCCTCAGCCTGCCGAGTAGCAGGGACTACAGGCATGTGCCACCATGCCCGGCTAATTTTTCTATTTTTTGTAGAGACGGGGTCTCACTCTTGTTCAGGCTGGTCTTGAACTCCTGAGCTCAGTGATCCTCCCACCCCGGCCTCCCAGAGTGCTAGGATTACAGGCGTGAGCCACTTGCTCCCAGCCTACTTTTCTACTCACTTCTTTCATCTCCTTTCTCCAAAATCCATCCATCGTGGTGAGCTCAGGTGGCTCAGGGAGTGGGCTCTGGCTTCAGCATCAAATATCCATGTGTTCAAACCCCAGCTCTGTTTCTTACTAGCTGTGTGACTTTAGTCCAGTTACTTAACCTCTCTGATCTTCTGAGCCTTTAAATGACAGAAGATGAAAACAGTTGAGAAACTGCTTGTCGGAGTTTCTACGACATAGAAGGTGATCGATGTGTGCTCGTTTCTTTCCCTCCTGTTGGGAGACATTTCCTTTATTCAGTAGAGTCTCTGTTTCCTGATCTCATCAGTAAACTGAGGACAAAATCATCACTCTGACGTCATAAGGATATGGAAGAAAATAAGGTAGTGATCTTTGAAAAATCAAGTATAATAGAAAAAGAAAAGTATTGGTTTCTAAAAGCTTTATCGATATGCATATGTTATAAATTCTCTCTAAAGGCATCTGCTTTTCCTGGGGGGGGGTGGAAATGAAGTCTGTGTCTTTTAATTATAATATCAACCGCAGTCGTCGCCATGCACTCATTGATAACACGCACTGATCAAGTACCCTGAGGTAGGAGCTGGCTACTCACAGAGTCCCACAGACCGAAGGCTTCGTCTACGCCACATGTGCAACCCAACCTTGACCTCGGAGGCTGTGCTGTCTTGGCATAAAACCAACAGCTTCCTTTTGTAGAGACACAGGTTTACGGGGGATCCGGGGCTGGGAGGCTGACTGAGGAGGAGGAAAGGCGGCCACCCCACTGGCTGGAGGCAGTAACTTCAGCCGGGTCCCGAGGAGGACGTACGCCAACGGTCGGCTGCCATGGAAGATCCAGCCTTCACGGCCGGCAGTAATGATTCCGCAGCCGGTGGACCCGCCCCGACTGCACGGCCTTGGAAAATTCGCCAACAGAGACCAGGAAAGGGGGAGAGGGAACCACCCCACCCGGAGATGTGGCCGGGCTGCGAGGGGCACTGCCAAAAGCACAGCATGAACAAGAAGCTTCCAGCTGCCACCAAGACGCTGTGGGCCTGGGTGTGGGTGTGCTGGTGACTGTGAGAGCCACTGAGGGCCACCCTTGGATCTTGGGCAAATGACATTTCAGATGGGCTGTGGATGTCCTGGGGGAAGGAGCAGTTTGGGGGCTTCTATTTGAAATTTGTTTTTTTAATGGGAAAAAAAAAATACCAGCAGCTTTGCCTGTGGAGCCATCAGAAGTTGGTTATGTTGACAGGAATAGGATCCCGAAATAGGAACCAGCTGGAGATTCATATGGAGCAAAACAAAGGTCTTGATGATTTATTTTCTCTCTCCTCTTAGCATGTTAGCAAAACAAACAAACAAGAGAGGGGGAAAAGCTTTAATGAACTCTTAAGAAACAAAAATGAAAATGCACATATAGTCAAAGGAACCGCTTTGTCCTCAGTCCCGAAGGATCAGGGAGAATTGCCGTGGTCGCCACCACCGGGAATAGCAGGCCCCGCCCGAGACGCTCCCAGGGAAAAGCGGAAAAGCTCGGTAGGGCACAGTGGCCGCCAGGTGGGAAGGCGGGCGTGGCCTCGTTCACACACGGGCTCGGGCTCGCTGGCTGCTCTCCGGGGTGTCGCATTGGAAGAAAGGAAGGGTGAGGACAGAAATAGCCATGGCGGTGCTACCCTTGGGGGCTTGTCGGTTTTATGCGCTCTCTCTGGCATGGGAAGGCCTTCAGACTGTTTCAAATTATCTCTGAATAAATTTCCCTTTGGATCGAGGCAACCAGGCAGCCCTAGAGGAAGATGCCTCCGGAGCCAGCAGAGCCCCTCCGGGAACACGGCTGCCAGACGCCGGGAACTCGGCTCCGGGGTGGGTCGCAGCAGCCCCGGCTCTGGCTCGGAGATCCGCCACGAGGGTTCTAATGGCAACCAGGTGGGTGAGGGAGGGCGCCCCACACACTCCGCGCCCGAGCTCATCCCAGGAAGAGCAGCAGGACATAAAAACCCCAACGTGGCATGAAAAGATCCTGCAACAGGAAAGATGGAGAACTTTGCCCCGGGGAGGAAACGCACACTTTTGCAGAAGATTTACTGCAGGAAACGGAGGTGAATTGTAGAAAGCTGTCGTGTGTTTGTATTACAATTCAAGGAAATGTGATCTTAGAATTAGACAACGGTAAGATGCTAAGATGTGGGGTTGCAATGAAAGGAGCTGGTGAAAATGGGGACAGGGACAGTGAGGGAGTTTGGGGTGTCTTGGAAAGGCCAGCAGGGAACTAAAAACATACCCGGGAAATGGAAATCTGCGTTAGAAGCAGCAGAAAACGCAACTGAAACAGTCAAAAAGCGAATCAATGACGTCCAGAAACGCAGGGGAATCTACTGTTCACAGACGAGGCACGTGTCCCCCGTCCGGCACTGCCAGGCTGGCGGAACCCGTCGCTCCGTCTTCCTGCAGCCTGTGCCCTCACGGCGTGGTGGGCGCTGGCCCCTCCTCGGCCACTTGATGGGACTCTTGGTCGATCTATGCCAACCACGGTCTGCTTCATCAGCGACTGTTCTAGGCCTGGCCCTGGGTGACTCAGGAGGTCACCTCTGCCGGGGGACTTTGTGGGGGGCTGTCCTCACATGTGGGAGGAAGCTCCCTCCTTTTCTGTTGGACGTTACCTTATCTGCACACGACGCTCGTGACCACACGCGCCATGGGGCCATGGAAAACCAGAGTCTAACAACGGATCACTGATGCTCCTCGTTAATCTGTTTTCTTCTTCAGAACAAAGATGTAGGAAAAAAATCTGGGCCTACAAACTGAAAATAACATCCACTTTAGGTCACCGTCTCAGACAAATCGGTATGAAAAAGACAATAACACGCTGGGAAAAGGGGCAACGGGTATGGACAGAATGCACAGGAAAATACTGTTCGAATGGCCCTTGGGTTTATGAAGAAGATCCCAACCTCCCTCACAACAAGAGAACTGCACGTTAAAACCAGACTTCGCTGCCAAGTCCCCACTGCCAGGCTGGCAAAGTCCCCACGCCACGGTGCGTGCTGCTGATGACCAGGCGCAGCGCTGAGGCTCCTGCACGTTGCCGGTGAGGGGCTTGGGGGCTTCACCCCGACCTGGGGCAATTCGTCAACATGACGAACGCACACGTCCCTCCCGGGAACTTATACTGCAGAGACATGCACAGGTGCATAATGACGTGTACACAAGGTTGCACAGTGAAGCTTATTCCTCACAGCAGAATATTGGAAACAACCTAAAGTCTGTTCATAAAGGGTTAGTTACATAAATTACCATCCATCAAAAGCTAGAAAACTTTTTATATACTGATATGGAAAGATCTCCCAGGTAGAATGTTAAATATAAAAAGCAAGATGTCGATAGCAAGCACACTGCCATTTGTAAGAGAGGAGGGAAGAAGGAATCTGTGCCTGTACCTACAGCTATAGCTATATCTATATGTTTGCTCGTTGTTAAGGACTGAATTGTATCCCCCTCAAATTTCTTTGCTGAAGCTCTAACCCCCAACGTGACTCTATTTGGAGATACGGCCTTTAAGGAGGTCACTGAGGTTAAATGAGGCCATAAGGGTGGTGTCCTCCTAAGAAGACAGGGAACAGCAGGGGTATGTGATGTTCCACGTGAGGACACAGAGAGGAGGCGCCATCTGCAAGCCAAGGAGAGAGGTCTCGGGAGAAACCAAACCCGCCAACACCTTGATCTTGGCCTTCCAGCCTCCAGAACTGCGAGAGAGAAACTGCTGTTGTTGGAGCCGCCCAGTCTGCGCTCTGTGGCTAAGGCAGCCTTGGCAGAGTTACCGCTTGCGTGAGCGTGAAACTCTCTAGAAAGATACAAAAGGAACTAATAACGGAGATCGCCTGTGAGAAGAGGAACAGTTCAGGGATTGGGCAAAAGGAGTAATTTCTCAATACATATGCTTTTATGCTCTGTTTATGTTCATAAGCTAAAAAGTAAATTAAGAGAGAAAAAACTTGAGATAGAAAAAATTTTTTTCTTTCTGTGATAAGGATGATTCATCTTCCGCTTAACAGTTGGTATCAGATTAAAGGCTCGGTGCTGTTCTAGATGAGGTGAGTGAGCCAATGCAATAAGACATGAATGTTACGAAGAACATAAAGTGATTGGAAAGAGACAGATTCATTATTAGTTACAGATGATCTTTTTTTTACTGTTATCAGTTTGCTGTTTGATGGTTGCAATTACATCTTTTATGGTTTTTGTGATTTAGGTGTGTTTTTAAGAGGACCTTCTCACATTTGTTAACAAGCACAGACAGAGGGAGGTGAATACAGGCAACGTTTAATCTAAAGCAGCTCTGCCACGTGTGTTTGTGGGTTAATTGCAGTCATCTTTGCTCGAGGGGAGGGGGCTACTTTTTAAGCAGCGATTTGAGGCCGTATTTATTTAAAGGGGAATGCCGAGGTCAAAGGGCAGACTCAGAGGAGGCTGGGTGGTGGGAAGGACGGACGGAGGCCTTTTGGGGCCACTTGTCTGTGGATTTCCTCCCACCTCCCCAGGCTTTCAGCAAGCCGGAGCCCGACTGTTACATGGGAGATAATTGGCTGTAATTAATTCCACAACCGAGGGCTCTCACAAGGCGGCCTCGGCGGATGAAAACGAAAGCACATTGCAGCAAACCCTCCCTCCCACCTCACCCTGGGTAAGTGAGACTAGAGCTCCTTTGACTGTGGCCAAAAACCCATCGACAGGCCATGTCGTAAAGTGCCCTGGCCAGGGAAGCCCTGGCCGGGAAGGCAGCGCCGCACTGTAGCTGCTGCATCTGCAACTCCCCCAGGCCCAGCTGCATGAGCCCCGCGGTGTCCCAGTTGGCCAAGAACTTCTCATTCTTTCTTATTTTGTTCCCAGTAGAACAAAGCAGGAACCCGAGGGCTCTGTCCCAGCTGCCAACTCTCAGCCATGTGGCCGCTGAGAGAGTGACAGTGGGGAGTGGGGGGTTCTCTTAGAATCACTCCGTTCCTGCCCAATCAGTCCCCGAAAGCTTCTGACCCCAAGAGACGGCAGTCAAGGGTGGGTCCCCTCACTGCGTTTCCTCTCTGCCCCCTCTCCCTGATAATCCATCCTACACACGGCAGCCAGAATGATCTTTCGGAAACATAAATCACATAAGCCCCTGTTTAAAACTTCCCACTGGTTTTCTTTTGCTCCTAGCATCAAATCCAAACTCCTTTCTAGGATCTGCCAAAGCCTCCCTGATCTGCCCCTGCCTACCTCTTCAAGTTCATCCCACAGGCCTTGCTGTTCCTTGAATACATCATGCTTGTCCTTTCACTTCCTGTTCTGTTTGTCCGGAAGATCTTGCCCCTGGGCTGTGACGGTCTTGCTCTTTCTCATCCTTAAAATCTCAGCTCTGAACCTTCCCGAATTCTCTGCCAATGGCAGATCCCTTCCCCCTCTCGCCTTCCTCCAGCCTTCTAGTTATTTGTTGGTTTGCATATTTATTTTATCTCCCACACACCCCCACTTCCAAGAGGGTCACTTCACTTCTGTGAGAGCAGAGACTATCTTTAATCACTGGGCTTGGCACAGAGCAGGATATAAAAACACATTTAATTCTTTTAATCAATTAATTAAATTGATTAATATATGCTGGAAGACTTAGTGTATGTGTCAGCACAACATCCAGACAGAGGAGGGTTTTACTTTGCAGGTAACGGAACTGAAGCTTCAGCGTCCTTACCTGAACGGCCCTCTTCAAGGCTCGGCATCTAATTTTATATTTGTAATTTTGTATTTTTTTTTTTCTTTTAAAGAAGTCCCCTAAAATGGTATAAGCTTCAGATGGCCCAAAACCTGGAACTGCTCCCGACACCAAAGAGTCAATGTGTTACAGGCCAGACACGGGCTGGGGAGTAAACAATGCTGATAATGTTAATAATAATAATAATAATAGTAGCCTGGGTTAATAATAATAGCAATCATAGTGGGGACTGTCACTGCGCTAATCCTAATGACCATTTTCTGCAATATTGTTTATACCTATTTTCGAGATGAAGAAACAGAGGCTGAATGGGCCGAGAAGTCTGCAGAGGGGCCTGGCTGTGTCTGCTGTTGAGCCCCTGCTCGTGGCGTGGCGCGGGCGGGGCAGGTTTTGTCACAGCGGCCAAGAGGGTGTCCTGAGCGAGCTGGCCTGTCCAAGGTGCTTCTCTCCAGGCTCCTGTGAGCTGAGCTGAAGTTTGCAGAGGGACCCCAGCCCTGTCCGTCCCTCCCCTTTCTGGTGACGCTGGCTCACGCGTGTGGGCAGGGGTGAAATTCTGCCCACGGAGGGGCACCGACCCCCATTCTCTAGCGCGATTTTCGGTACAATCGATCGATCCTCGTTACTCACTGTGTCTGTGTTTCAAATGTGTCTCCTCACGGACGGTTATTCGTGACTCCACAGCCAGTGCTCACGGCGCCTTCGAAATCATTTGGCACGTAGAGTGGTGAGAAATGTGCGTCTCCTGATGTGCACGGTGCCAGCTGAGGTCACACCGGGTCGCACGGGGCGACGTCCCGCCTTCTCGTGTCGGCTCCCACACTCCTGACAAGTGTCGTTCTCACACCTGTTTGACGCCATGTGCTTTGCACTTTTGTGCTTTCCGCGGGCGATTGTTCCGTTTAGAAGGGGCCCCGGGCTGTGCTGAAGTTCCGTCCCGTGTGCCCGGGCGCGAGGAGGCCGAGGTGTGCCCGGTGCGGAGTGTGTGTTGGAGGCGCTTCGTTCAGGCGCGGGTTACAGAAATCCTGGCCGTGGGCTGACTGTGCGTGAGCCCACAGTCTGTATTCAGTACGGTGTCTTTACACAGAAACACAGAAGACAAGGTTACCCACTGACGGGTTGGTGGAAATATTGTGATCGGAGGCTCGCGGCAACGTAACCCTGTGTTTTCCCTGGGGCAGTGACTAGTGTTTTCACTAGTCACTGTTCCTGGCGACTTCCTAGAATGTAACGACTGGGAATAATGAGAATTAACGTCAGTGTGCGCCTTCGTTTCTAGAATGGACTGGAATATTCCCCGGCTGCCATCTGCACTTCTTCATGCAGGGCTGCCGAGTGTCACGGGCTCCGTAAGAGGAAGACAGTTCAGTAACGTACCTAAGCTGATCCTGAACCGTTAGGAGCCCCATAAAGCGAAGGCTGTAGCTGCCTGTCACACCACAGGCCTGAACTACTCTTTGCAACGTGTCTGGCAGGCCAGCGCATGCAAAGACGGGGACTAGGACAGTTTATGCAAAGACGGGGACTAGGACAGTTTATGCAAAGATGGGGACTCAAAATGCGACCGTTTTGGATTAAATTTCCTTTAGGAACGTAGACTCAAGTTTCTACATTCTCCCACATCCTCCCCGCCCTGCCTGGGCCCCTCTTAAGCCGTCTCCCCACTCCTCCCGTGCCCCCCCACCACGTCCGTCGTAATTCTTCTTTTACAGGACATTGGCTGCACCTAAGGGCTCAGCGTTCTCTCTTGTTTCCAGCAAGCTGGAGAGTGTTGGGGGTCCAGGGAGGGGGCAGAAGACTGAGGGGGACCCACTGAGGCAATGAAACCACCAAGTCCCTCCTGTTCCTTAGGCCTGGCTCCCCTGCCAGGCTGCGAACCGCCTGTTTACACCAGAGCTTGGCTGCAACCTCCCCTGAGGTGGGAGGGCGCCAGGGGCTTATCCAGCACTGGAGGAAACTGGGGTGGGGGGTGCAGAGCCGGGGGAGGAGGGAGAGGTGGGGAGACTCAGCCTGGGAGCCCGAATTTCCGTCTGTCCTTGGACGGGGGAACCTGTGCATTCGGTGCACGTACGTGTCTGTGTATTGACATGTGTGTGCGTGTGCGTGTTGGGTGTGTGGGTTGGGGACAGCTGGGGCCCGGGGAACAGCCATTTGAGGCCATGCAGGAGAGCGGGGTGTGGTGGATCAGGGGAGTTCAGCCACAGAAGAGAAAGTTGATAACCAAAGAATTTTGTTTGGATTCCTACAGGCGGGGAAGGAAAAGTACCCTTTAGCGTGGGCTCCACCTTCCTAATACAAAACAGAAGCGAAGGGTCTGGTTTCGTAGCCAGTGGGTTGGGCCAAGGCCTGTGGGAGATACGGGTTTCCCGGCAACTAAAGTTATAAGGAAAAATGAAATAGCGCCCTCCAAGCCCTACATTTCCCTCTGCCCAGACTCCAGGCACCACATGGGGTGGCGTGGCCTGCGGTGGTTTTGCGACATCAGCCCCTCTGGACGGTTCTTTGCCACCCAGGCTAAAGTCAGACCCAGAGTTAGCCCAGTGGCCGGTGAGGCTCATCGCCACGTCTGCTTGTATGGACTCGACTCACAGGTCCTTTGGGAACATAACGTGGGAGTTTGGGGAAACCTGGATGAGAACCAGGTCTTAGGTGCTATCAGGGAATTATTATTAATTTACTTACGTATGAGACAAGAGCTGCAGATATGTAGAAGAATATCCTGTTTTTCCTTGGAGGTAATGCCCAAATATTGAGAACTGAAGTGCCGTGGTATCCGTAATTCACCTTAAAGTGGTTTAGCCAGAGAGAGACAGAGCACGCATAGGTGGCGAAGTGTTACCGATTGTTGACTCCGGGGCGCAGGTCATTTTACCTGCATTACTAATTGAACCGTTCCAAAGTACAATGTCTTCTTAAAAAAATGCTTTGGGGAAAAATATTTAAAAAGAATAAATCAAATGTCTCGAATGAAAAAAAAAATCCTTTGGGGTTTTCTTACTGGAGAACCTCAAGCACACGGGCCCCCCGGTGCCCTGGGAGCAGGCCTGGGCTGAGGCTGCCGGAAGAGAGGCAGCCCTGGGGACCAGGTGGGACAAGCAGGGGCGGAGGTGGCCCGCGGGACTTGCTTCCTGGTCTCTGCCTGAACGCATCCAAGAGACCCAAGATGGAATTCTCTGGAAGGAAGAGGCTGCCTTTCAACAGTGAGTGTGAGCCGGCCGGGGACTCGGCGTGTGCCAGGGACATGTGCGTTGCCACATTCAACCCACCCAGCCCTGTGAGGTGGGTGCCGTTATCACCCCCATTTACAGGTGGGAAAACTGAGGCCCAGAGACAGCATTTGTTCCCGTGACGTTAGCTGGGTAGGTAGGGCTGGGATTCAGCTGTGGGGTCTGGTCTGTGGGACCCCAAACTGCTCTCTCGCTGCCGTGTGGTTATCTTAGCCGTGGTGACTGTGACAGACACGATGCCCATAACTTGTGGCTGCCGCGGCAGAATCTCCTGCTTGATGGCCACAGATGTTTTGTCATGTGGCCTTGGACTTTCTGAGTTCCTTGCTTGTCACCCTACAGAGAGTCCCTGCCTTCAGGCTCCTGCCTGCCCCACTTGGTTCCCTCCTCCTCCCCCTCCTCCTCCCCCTCCTCCTCCTCCTCCTCCTTCTCCTCCTCCTCCTCCTCCCAGGGGCAGGGGAAGGAGTTGGGGCTCCAGCAGGTCCGAGAAGGGCCCCCAGCTGCTGCTTACAAATAGCTCACTCTCCTCCGACGCAGGCGAACGGTTTCCTCCTGGTTTTGTGTCCTTTGGTGATTTTTCTCCGCTTTAAGGCTGCCACGGTCACGTCTTCCAACCTGGTCTCGCTTGTGTAAAAGCATTCCGAGGGTGTGCGTGTGTTGTAGGGTAACACGTGAGGAGCTACTCAGGAATGTGTTCTGTTCGGGGGCCCCAAAGCCCCCCAGGATGGCGCTGGGTCCCCCTTGCAGTCTTGCTACTGCCACAAGCCCCGGCGCGGAAACACGCCCCGTCGGCTTGTTCTGATTCATCTCCCGGCACGGAGCGCGCACTTCACACACCGCAGGTTTTCCGTAAATGTCTGCCGGAGGAACGCACTGGATTGCAATGCCTGACACAGTGGAAAGAATCCTCGGAGGGTCCCTTGGACGCCGCTCTGGAAACACAGCGCACAAATCTGGGACCATCTGTCAGGCTCCTGGAAGGCCCAGGAAAAAAGCCATCCATTTTCCCGAAATAGCACAAACAGGATTTCCTGGAGGGAGCGGAGCTGGGGCGCCGGCTGCGTTGTGGAAATGGGAAATGCAGCCCTGCTGGCAGCGGGGGCTGGTCTTCGCCAGGAGCGGGGGTCGCACCCCAGGTCCCTCGGGGCTTCCTGTCATTCAGCGATGACTTCTGAGCACCCCCACCCCCGCCACACTCTGTGGACCCGGGAAATTGGTAAGCTGTGAACCCGTGTGAGAACTTCAATGTGCATGTCGATAAAACTGTCCTTTGCCAGGGGCAGCCCAGGGAGATCCAGGCTCTGCTCGACTCGGCTCCAGCCCCTCCTCCCTCTCACGCCTGTCCCCTGTGTGTCCCTCCCTGGGCCTCCACGCGCTGGGGACAGGCGTGACCGTGGTTAAACAGCCGGGGTTCAAATCTAGGCCCTCCAGGTGCCAGAGGTGTGACCTGGTGCAAGGCACCCTTTCTGTGCCTCGGTTTCCTCGTCTGTATAACGGAGATGAGAGTGGCGCTGACCTCAGAGGGCTGCTGAGGGGACGAAGGGAGCGGATAAAAACAAAGCACATGAAATAGCGCCTGGTGTACTGTGCGTTTGCTCAGCGCCGGCTGTTTTTACTCCGGCAGCCGAAGGGAGCACCTTCCCCTCCCTGCGCTCCTCTGACCCCCGGCTCCCGTCTCAGCTCGCGATGTCGCCTTCGCCCACTCGTGCCGTGCGCCCTGAGGTCTGGAGGCTGCCAACCGCCCACGCCTGGGAGGCCGATGTGTTGGTGCCCCGGGGGCTGCTGTGGCAGACGGCCACAGAATGGGTCACTGGCAGCGACAGAAATGCCTCCTCTGCAGCTCGAGCGGCCACAGTTCACAGTCCTGGCGTCTGTAGGACTGCGCGCCATCCGAAGGCTCCAGGGGAAGGTCCTTCCTCGCCGGTTCCAGCTTCTGGAGGCTCCAGGTGCTCCTTGGCTCGTGGCGGCATCACTCCCATCTCCGCCTCTGTCTTCCCGCGGCCTTCTCTGTGTCTCCCTGCGTGTCCACTCCTCCTCTTCTAGGGACACTTGCCACTGAGCCCCCCGGATAATTCAGGAGAGTCACAGCTCGAGACCCTTAATCACATCTGCAGAGACCCTTTTCCCAAATGAGGTCACATTCACACGTTCGACTCACAGTAGCCACTGACTGCTGTCTCCAGACGTCATTGGAACCTGTCACCATCCGTCCATTCCACGGGACACCAGTTCAGGCTTTGTCATCTGTCTGAGCCTCTCTGAGATTCCCCTTCGTGTCCTCCTGCCTCTAGTCTCCGCCCTCCTGAGTCATCGTCCAGGCGGCTTCAAGCCGGAGCCGCCTTTGCAGTGCGGGAGCCGCCGGCCACAGTGAGACCAGCACCTGGGCTGCGTCTCCTTGGAACTGAGGTGTGCTAAAGTGCAAAATACACACGAATTTCATAGCCTTAGTACAAAAAAAGACATGAAATAACCCCATTCATCTCTTCTATATTGATTGTGTATTGCAATGGATGATATTTTGGATACATCAGGTTGAATAAAGTGTGTCGTTAGAATGAATTTCACCTGTTACTTTTTACATTTCTCAACGTGGCTACTAGAAAATCTAGAATGACAAAGGTGGGTTACCTTACGTTTCTCTTGCGCGGGGTTGGTCTGGGGTGTAGGTGTCACTCTCCGATTATCTAGGTACCTGCATCTGTAATCTAGACCCGTGTGACAGACCCCTCCCCAAACTGAGTGGTTTAACATTATGGATTTCTCATGCCTTTGTGGGTTGGGTCAGAGGTTCCCGTGCTAGTTTCTCTTGGGTTCGCACAAGTATCTGCATTTAGTTGGACAATCCCTGGGCTGGAGGGTCTGAGATGGTGCCACTCACAGATCTGGCGTGTGGCTGGTGCTGGCCTTGGGTCTCCTCCTTGTCCAGCCAGCTAGACTGACTTCCTCGCATGGAGGTCTTGGGTAGCCTTCCAAGAGGATGGGAAGCTGCAGGCTCCAAGGCGATGTTACTTCCACTGCATCCTATTGGTCAAAGGAAGTCACATGGCCAGCCCAGATTTAAGGAATTCAAGTGTAGACTCCGCCTCTGGGAGAGAGGGCGGCAAAGTCACCTCGCAAAGGAGCACGCACTGGGACTGTTGAACAATCTACCGCCCAGGTCTTGGCTTGTCTGTCTGCACGGGATCGAGCCCAAGCTCCACCCCCGACCAGGGCCGTCCGGTCAGCTCCCCTCGTGGACGGCAGCCTCACTCCCTCACCGGGGGACGTGTTGGACGGCAGCGCAGGGACGTCTCTCTGCATTCCTCCTGCACCCCTTCCAGCCTCCCCCACACCCCACACACCTACACGGGGTCTGAGGGCCCGTCCTGGCCCCATGACTCCGGCATCTTCCCAGAGTGTTCTCTTCCGACGGCTTCGTCCACCGGAACGCACGACACACCACGGTCTTCTCCCAGCCACAGAGTAGCCCGTCTCGTTCGGGGACACGGCAGGGCAGGGCTGATAAGTGCCCACGATTTCAACGTTGCAGACAACAGTCCCTTCAGCATTTGTTCCAGAATAAACACGGCGATTGCCCGGGTTTTCTCGGCTGGCCAAGGTGGAGAGCAGTTTCTGTTTGTTGCTTTTGCGTTGGCTGCCGGGCCGCAAGGAAACACAAAGGGACCCATGTTCTGTCCCCGTGACCCGAGCGCGTTCACAGACTCTCCCCCTTCGGAGCGCTTTATCAACACGCCACAGGCACAGCACCGACTTTATTTGCTCAGGTGTCCTGCACACCCCTTGGGCTCTGATGAGAAGGAAGCTGGCGGCCGTGCCTCCGCACACAGGGCTCTTCATGGCAGCGGGCGGCCGCGGACAGACTGGCCGTCGGGTGCCTCCAACCTCAGGGCACTCACAGAGTCACTCCTTTTTCTTGGATGGAGGGGCCTGGGCAAAGGAGGGGCCGAGTCAAGCTTTTAAGAAGTTAAGAGGGAGCTGGCAGGCCGTGGCGGTTTGTCTGCCAGGCACGGATCGCACAGGAGAGGCGGTGTGGCCGTCAGAAGAGCCGGCAGGGGACAGGGGGGGCCTGTGGGCTGCTGTGGGGGGCAGGGAGGCAGAACGGCGCCAGGGAAATTGGGCAGGTTCCGGAATCAGGCAGATTCATTCAGTTAGACAAGGGCTCAGTCTCTGACCACCTCTTATTCACCCCGTGGGTGGAGGAGGCTGAACACCCGACACCCGACGCTGGACAGACGAGGTTGGCAGCAGTTTATTCACTCATCACAGCCTGGGGGAGGAGGACACCCCGTGGCACTCAGGGCCACGTGGGCGTTACACTCGGGAGCATGGTGAACTGGCAGGGGCCGTGGGAGGCAGGCTTTGCAGTAACAAGAGAGCGAGGTGACACTCGGTTCCGTGGGAGGATGTGATTGCCTTGTTTGAATAATGTCACCTGCTGGCAGGGAGGTGAAACCCGTCAGGTGGAGGACGGCATGGGTGGGGGCCTTTCCCGTCAGGTGGCGAGTGATCTGGGGGGAGCAGAGGAACTCAAGGTTGGACGTCTGGGGCCCCGGGACGCTCAGAGATGTCAGGGCAGCACTTGAAATTTTAGGTTTCACAGGACGGTCAGCAAACTTGTGTTGTAAAAGGGTCAAATAATATGTTAGACATGAAGAGCCAGGAGACAAAATCAAGGATATTACACAGATACTTTTTATAATTATTTGCATAATTTTAAGAGGTACAAGTGCAATTTTGTTGCGCAGATCTATTGCATAGTGGTGAAGTCTGGGTTTGTAGTGTAACCATCACCTGAATAATATACATTGTACCCACCAAGTGGTTTCTCGTCTCTCTCTCCATGCCACCCTCCCAGGCTCCCGGTTCTCTAATGTGCGTCACCCCACACTGTGTGTCTGCGTGTGCATGTTATTGAGCTTCCACGTACGAGCGAGAATATGCGGCACCAGACTTTCTGTTCGAGTGGTTCCACTGTCTGCATCGTTCCAGCTGGAGCGTACGTCCTGCCAAAGCAAGCACAGTGTCACACGGACTCTTATATAACGAGAGGTAGAGCAAACTTCCATAACATTTTTATTGAAAAAATTAGCAATACAATAATCATAATCGAATACAATGTTTTATACTGAAAGTCTGCAAGTGAGAAGAATGGAATTCTTTTTGGAAGGCAGGGGAGATAACATTTTGCTGAATTGAAGTTCAAAGTTAGCATCCCTATCATCAGATCAATTGCAAATGTTCGTGTACAATCCATTCTGAGCTCGTGGGCCGTGCCACGCAGGCAGTGGGGCAGGCTGGACTTGGTCGGTGGGCTGTAGTGTGCTGACTTCTCACTCAGATAAACCTTCAGCTACGCTGGATGCCACACCAAGCTGTGGATGGATAAGGCAATAGTTTTGTCCTCAGGATGCTCACGGTCTGTGTAATGGGGGAGACTCACAAGTAAACAGCAAGGGCAAATCAATATGATCAGAACTATAATGCAGATGCATTGGCGACTCTGATTAGGGGATCACCGGTGTTTGTACATCTTGTGTGTGTGTATGTGTGTGTGTGTGAGGTCCACATCTGTGCCTTAGGAAGGTCACACTCACAGCCATTAGAAAGCTGAGCTTGCCAGGGATGGAGCCCAGGAGGGATGTTATTGCAATAACCCGGGGGAAGGCTTGTCCTGAGGATGGGGTGGTGGGAATGAGAAAAGGGGCTAGAACCAGAGAGGTTTGCCAAGTCCAGCGGCAGCGGAAGCGTTGCTGGGGCCGGGGGGGCCTTTGAAGAGATGGAGCAAGGTTCCAAGAAGGAAGGAGCTGAAGCAACGAGGGGAGCAGGAGGCAGAGGCTGTGGCCACCCGGGTGGGGGGGACAGTGGAGCCTAAGACGTCAGCGATGGGGCAGACCTGGACACTGGCAGGTCCAGCTGTGGGCTCAGGGGAGTGTCGCTGCAGGAAATCAGCAGGGAGGGCCCTGAGAGTAGAGGATGGCAGGACATGTGGCCCAAGGACATCAGGTAAGTTGTGCGTATGGAACTCAGAGTGCGGACGTGGCTCAGCATGATGGGGGGAGCTGGGTGTTTGGTGGGGGGTGGTCTGGGCTTGGTCTGACTTTCCTATTATCCACTGCTGTGTGACAAGCAGCCAGATTCACTCTAGTGGTGGCTGAGGACAACACTACATCTACCTCTGACAGTTCTGTGAGCTGCCTGCACTCACTGGGACATGGTTCCCCACATACCAGCGACTCTGTCCTTCCCATCGTCACCCAGTGGGGCTTGCTCTGGCCTCTGCACTCCAGCCCCTTTCCTCCTGCTCCACTTTTTCTTGTTTTCTTTGCATTTTGTCACCTATGCACTAGAGTGTATTTATCAGGTCATGGTTTATCGCTCATTTCTCTTCACTCCTGGGGCGCCGGTTCCGCGAGATCGGGGCTCTGTGTCAATTTCACTCGCTGATCGGTTCCGATGCCGGCACCTGTCAGCGCTCAGGGAACCTGGGCCGAGTGCATGTCAGTCCCCAGGCCTCAGCCCACCTGTCACCTGGGCAGGGCGGCTGTCGCTTACCACTACCTAGCAATGCTCTTGTGTATGTGTTTGCTGGTTCTCTCTGTCGCACTGCTGCGGTGTGAGCACCTGATGCAGGAAACGCCTCTTTCCTGTTCAGCGTTTTGTCCCTGACACGGTGCCTGGGGTAGAGCAATGAATATTTTCTGGAAGTGTCTGTTGAATGCCCTGCACCGTCAGCCAGCTTCCCCATAAACGGTGAGCCTGTATTCTCCGCCACACCTCACACAGGGCCCTGTGTGCATAAGCGCTTGGTCAATATTTGCTGAGTGAGCGGTATTTCCTCCTACCTGCCTGGAGATAGAGGCCCGGGCGGAGGGTTTCAGATTCTCTTTCAGCACCGCGGTTCTTTTGGATCAAGGGAGCTCGAAGGCAGGAATGGGAGGTGCTCAGAGCCCCCTCCTGCCCAGCCCGTCCACAATGTTGCTTTTCACGTCTTCTGGGATGCAGCCGTGTGCCAGCTCCTAGGAGCGGCCGGGCTGGGCCTTCCTCCGCGCTGGGGCCCACAGTGCAGCCTTGTTCCCTCGGTCCTCTGCGTGAACCTTGCTGGCCGGGCAAAGCCTCCCCAGGGCCTGGCTCCGGCTCTGTTGCAGAGACCTGGAGCCCGTGTCTGCTTTCTGTCTCGTGGCAGATCCATGGGAAGGGATGTGTGGACGTGTGCAATGGGGGAGCGGCTGGGTGGTTACAGCACCCCAGGAGACTAAGCTGCGTTTCCCGTAAGATGCCGGCTCCAGTCTGCTCCCCTCACTCCACACTGGTTAGTCCCAGTTACCTGCAGAGCCTGTTATGTATTCTGTCCTCCTGCACACCCCCAAACACCCCCCTTTTCATCCTGGAGATGTCTGAGTCAGAAATTAAAATTCAGCTAAGAAGCCACCTCCTCCAGGAAGTCACCCCTGAATGCCTCCTGCTTATCTGCATTAAATGCCTTCCCTGACTTTCCAGGGCTTGCACTAGATTAGGAGTTCCTGGGGACAGGGCCTGGAGTCTCCAGCACCTAGTGGGCCTGCAATGATTGCTTGGGAATGGATGAATGAATAAGTGAGTGAGGGAAGCTCTAGTAGTGGCCATATTGGCATACTCTCTCTTGGAGCCTTGGTTTGCCGGTTTGTTCCATGAGGGCTGGTCTGATGGTTTTCCTGGAATCTATTAGCCCAGTGGTTCTCAGCTGGGCGTGGCTTTGTTTGTTTGTTTGTTTACTCCTCAGGGGATACTTGCGAATGTCTAGAGACATTTGTGGTTGTCATGAGTGGGTGGGGGGGTGCCACTGGCACCGGGTGGGTCGGGCCAGGCATGCTGCTGAACACCCTCTGATGCACAGGACAGCCTCGCATTCCAGTAGCGCCAGGGTTGAGAAACCGCACTAGCCGTTTCCATAAAGTTGTCCTTTCGAGTCTGGGGCCCCGGGTGAGATTGGCACAAAGAAACAGACAATATCACCAAAGTTCTGGGAGTGTGAAGGCAGGCAGTGAGGACAGGGCGATGACTTCTTTTGCACCTGTCTGGCTTGTTCTTTTTGTGCCTAACATTTCCAAGCACATGGGCTGTGTGCTACAGACCTTCCTTCCTCACTTGTCTCCCGAGGCCAGCGTAGCAGTTACACGTGCTGTGTAACAACACATCCCAAAACATAACGGTTTGTAGCAACGGCCATTTACTACAACTCATGAGTCCATGGGTCAGCGGGGTGGTTCTTCGGATTGGGCTGGCTAAGCTGACCTCCGTGCCTCTCTGGACAGCCGGTGAGTCGACTAGGGGCTGGCTGGTTTAACCCGGCTTCAGCTGGGGTAACTTGACTCAGTTTCAGAGGGTCTCTTCTCCTCCTGCTGGCTACCTGTAGCTTGTCCCCACAGCACAGGTGGCATCCAAGGCTCAGAACTGGCTTATTGTCACCTCTACCATCTTCCACTGGTGAATATCTTAGGGTGTAAAATTTTGCAAGGTACCAGGGCAAACCCTTGCTAATTCATCTCAGTGCTATCAACCTTACTTAGAGGCACAGGCTTTGGCATTTGTACTCAGTGCTGCTGCTTTGAAACCCAAACCTCCATCTCCTGGGTCTCCTCGTCGGCCACCAGGAGCTGCCCCAGGAGCGAGCAGGGCCCTGCAGAAGCCATTGCCTAGTTTGCTCTCGTCCTGGGCGGGAGACAGAACAGCTGTGTCCTGAGCCGAAACCCTGCCCAGGCGGCTCCAGAGAGCTTGGCCTGTGCCCTGCCAAACCCGGGAATGTCACCGTGTGGTGAAGTGGCCCAAACCAGAACACACACTGCCCCCGAAAGTCCTTCTCCGGGCCGGGCCAGAAACCTATTGTCTGCAGTGACTCCCAAACCCAGACCGCACAGCCTGGTTTCCTGCTATTCCAAGTCCGTTTCCAGCGCTGTCAGCCCCGAAACCCACTGCCGGGCCTCTCTGCCGCGCGTGACCACCGCAGACTCGCATCAACACGCTGCTTGGCCCCCGAGGCCCGGAGCAGCACACCAAACGCGGAAAGTCGTCTCTCCCGAATGCAGCCTTTGCTTGGGCTTAGCATCTAAGTGACCACCTGGTCTGCTTCACCTGGCACCTGGCGTTTCCAACCTCCTCGTTCTTTTTCATCTTCAAAGGCTGGCGAGGCTGCAGGGAGCAACCTCTGCGGATTCAACAAGGGATGGAAATCCTCTCAGAACAGCAGGAGCCGCACTTAGACTCAGCACCCGCTTTGAACCCATCCACGTCCCCCG
>CM052452.1:3085065-3124514 GCA_028533085.1 Varecia variegata
GCAACCTCCGTAATGAAAATCAGAAAGATTCATGCAAAACAAGAACTCGACGCCGTCCATATCCGGCCTCGGATGTCATCCTGTCGCTCGGATATTTCAGCTGCCCGTTTGAACTGAGGCTGGCGCACATTTTTAGAAACGTTCAGAGTTGGGTTTGGTTTGGTTTCTTTCTCTCAGTGGGTTTCAACTTCCTAAGCAATAATGAGTCTGACTTGGGAAACCCGTGTTTATGCAAGTCCAGATGAGCATGCTCTGTAACTGCAGCTCTAAATAAAATCTTTTTGATTTTTCAAAGATGTTGGGAGGGAACTGAAAAGGACATTTTCCTCGTGAAATTCCTTGAACGGGGACACATGTACATCAGGGAACCAAGTTCTCCAGTCGGCAGTTTTCTGCAATTCCAGTTTGCCGTCCCAGGCTCAGATATCCGAGTAGAGCCGTGCTGTCTAACGCGGGAGCCACTGGCTACGTGGGGCTATTTAAATTTAAATTTTTAAAAATTTGGCTTCTCCATTTTGAGGTCTCAGTGGCCACAGGCGTTCAGCGGCTGCCATATCGGGCCATGCGAACATATTTCTAGAACATTTCCATCATTGCCGACAGTTTTGTGGGGCAACACTGGGATGTAGACTCTGCTCTCATAACCAGATGTTTTTGCTGTTATTTGCTGTTACTTGTATTTTTCCAGAACCTTCCTGTCAGGATGGATAAAAGCGTTTAACATGCAGGCTCCAGATCCTCCCACAGTTTGTGGTACCTAAGGCAGCCACTAGGGAATCTTATGTCATCCCACTGGTAGTGACCTGGATGCTGAAAGCCAGCTGTCCTCGTTCTTTGAATCCGGCTGGGAGACCCCTGGCCTAACCTCCCCCTCCCCCTCCTCGTCTGGTTAGCAAAATGGGGCTCCCAGCCCGTGAGCCAACCAGGCCCCCACGCTGGGTGGCACCAGTGTCGTGGCTAAATTCCCTGTCCCGGTGGGCAGAGACGCCCCGAAGTCCTTAGGAGCAGGTGGGGCTCCAGAGAGACCTGGCTTCTCGAAAGCAGTGAGCCGGCTCTGGGTTCTAGAAGGTTTGCCGGATTGCTGTGGGGACTTGGAAGGTGTGGGGGGTGATGCAGAAGTGACGAGGCACGAGGCAAATTATTTAGTGGGGGACTAAGGTATCAGCCGGTCTGATCCCCCCGTGGGCATATTGCTGGGAAGCAGGAGTCCACACTGGGAAGGTGGCTTGTCACTCTGAGGAGTCCAGAACTAGAAGGCAGATGCGCTGTGCGCTACAGGGGACGGACGGATGTCACAGATGAGGGTCTCAGGAAGATGGATCTTGGGGTGTTTGCAGTCAGACTGTCTTGCCCAGAGATCCAGACCCCACTTTCCACCAGCCACACGATGGAGCAAGTCACTTAGCCCTGTTTGCTCCTGTAAAATGACAAAACAATGTCATCGCTCTCATCGAGTGGTTTTGAGGGTAAGACGAGAAAAAGCTGGGAAAGGCCTTAGCATGGTGCCCAGCGTGTCCCATGGGCCACTCGTACCACGTCGGTTGTGGGATTCCTGCATGCAGTATGTGCCCAGGGTCTCCCGTCTCCCGGGCAGGCTCGGGGAAAATGGGGCAGATCCAACCAATGAACTAGTATTCACAGGTAAGGGAGCATTTCCCAGTGGACAGCCGGTTTAGGTAAAGGTGCAGGAAAACGGGCCCCTTCTGTACACAATGGTTGTGGGATATGAGATGTTTCTGGAAGATCATTTGGTAAAACAACAAAACTTTGAAGTGTCCGTAATTTTTGACTACCTGGTACCACTTCTAGAAATGCATCTTCAGGAATGACACAGACGTGTGTCTCGATCAGTTCAGCTGCTGTGACTGCGCACCAGAGACTGAGTCGCTTATGGCAACAGACGTCTTTTTCTCACACGTGTGGAGGCTGGAGGTTCGAGGTCAGGGTGCCAATGTGGTCGGGTTCTGGGGAGGGCCCTTTTCTGGGTTGCGGACAGTGTCTTCTTGTTGCACCTTTACATGGCGGAAGGAGGCCAAGGCAGCTCTCTGGGGCCTCTTACAAGGGCATGAATCCCATTGCTGGGGGCTCCACCCTCCTGACCTGCTCGCCTCCCAAACGCCCCACCTCCGAAGGACATCACACTGGGGGTTAGGTAGGCGTTTTGGGGAGACACATTCAGTCCATACCAATGTGCACAAAGATTTATTTCTAAGAATGCTCGATGCATTTTTGTTTCTAAGAAAGTTCCATAAAGAGAAACAACCTAAAATGTACAACAGCAGGTGACGTTTGTACACATTATGGTGTATCTTTGTGAGGGACTCGTACCATGGAATCCCTAAACGTGGTGTTGAAAAATAATAATTATGAGGCAAAATAGTCCCAATACTGTGAGTAAGGAAGAGACAATATTATGCACAATTTAGGTCTATC
The DNA here is from genome assembly GCA_028533085.1 of Varecia variegata. Taxonomy (NCBI): domain Eukaryota; kingdom Metazoa; phylum Chordata; class Mammalia; order Primates; family Lemuridae; genus Varecia; species Varecia variegata. The sequence goes on from CM052452.1 coordinate 3,087,499, forward strand.
AAAAATCCATCTTTGTAGAAACTATATTATAAAAAAACCTTCCATCTTAATAAAAATTCCAAAAGAAATACATGCCAAAGAATCGCCTTCCAACACACAGGCAAGCCAATTCTGCTGGTACGCTGAGGCGAAACACATTGTTTCTTAAAGGTGAGCTCAAAATGGGTTTTGAAAATAAAAGTAAAATTTGCTTTTACTGAAAAGAAAAATCTTTACTCATTACAGTAATTACGTGTTACAATAGAGGAGAAAGAAATCTGTGGAAGTAAAGTCTCTTCTGAGATCCACTTCCCAATAAGAAGTCGGTAAATTAGGCAAAAACCAGAATGGCACACACCGACATTTTAACTATGAATATAAACACGGTAGAACTTTCTTCTTTGTGCCCTGCTGTTTTTTTCAGTGTATTATATCCACGTCCACTTTTATAATCAGAGAAAACTCAATAGCAATTTTTTTCCATTCTTAAAAGCATGAGAGAACCTATAGAGTAATAAAACCTAACTTTTTGAACAATACAGAAAGTCTTTTCACTCAAACAAGTGTTTTCCTTCAAAGTAATGACCTTGGAGTGTTTTCTACTTACGCTAGCAAGGACGCTGCTATGAATATCATCTTTATAAATTCCTTCTCAAGGCTGCCTATGAATCATGCGTGGAAATCAATCTCGCCGAGCTGTCCTTGCCTTAATAGTGACATCATTAACAAGATAGATCACCGCGCCTACTCCCCGCACGGAGCTCCGCGTTACTTCAGGCTGTTTACAAAAACCCGGTCCCCCTCCCAGAAGGTTGAGGATTTGTCAGCATTGCAGCTTTTCACAAGAATGTAAAATGGGTTTTGCACATCGTTCCAGAACATGGTGAGTGGCAAACATTTGTTTCTTCTTTCTGGAAACTTTCTGGCCTCTTTACTGTCTGTGGAGAACAGAGCGGTGGGGGGAAATGCCCAGGTCTCCACCTGCCTCCTTTCCCAGCAGTGACGTGTTTTTTACTGTCTCTACTGCAGAGGTGACGTCTCTTCCCACAGGTCGAAAGTTCCGGGGAACCTTGTCCCTCTCGTCAAACTCTCCCGAGTGCGACACAGGGAGTGAGCTGCACATGCAATCAAAAATCTGCTGTTCGCGTTTTTCACGGTTCACGTTATTATTATATCAAACTCTTACATGAGACGGGATTGATTGAAGACTTCCCTGGGCAGGGGATCCCTCCCTCCTTAGCACGAAGCCTAGGACCCAGCAGGTGCTCAGACCGTTGCTGGGTGCTGTCGGGCAGGTCCCTCCCCCTCCGTGGGCTGCGAGGCCTGCCACGATGAGGATGGGGACGTCGGTGGGCTCAGACCGACTCGGGGGACGCTCTGTGGTCCGACTCCGGCACCAGCGGGGCCGTGGACACCTGCCCGGCTGGGGCTGACAGGACCACCTGGCGTGGAAGCTTCCCTCCCCAGCGCATGTGACCCCAGACCAGAACTGACAAACGGGCTTAGAAATCCTTCTGCAAAAATTCCAAACAGCCCAGCCCAGCGACCGAGCAGCAGGTAACCAAGAAAAACAAAAGAGAAAAACAATAATCGCCTTATTCCGGAAAGTTCAAACGTGGGCCAGAGCCTGTTCGTACGATTTTAGGGCAATGAAAGAAATGGAAAAGTTTGCTTTTTTTTTTTTTTAAAGGCCTCCCAGCACCGGGGCTGACTCCAGTGGCGGGGGCGGGGGTGGGGCGCGTCTTGCTGCAGAATGAACGTGAAAGTCACACGCAGCTCTCGCCGGCTTCCATGCCTCCAGGTATTACAGGTGACAGGTGGCGGCGGAGGGCTGGATTTCATCCCCAGCGTCTGCAGGGGCCCGGTGGTCATGCTGGCTCTCTGGTCGGTGTTGGCGGCTGGTGAAGTTCAGGACAGTGGTGGCTCTTGGCACCCTCCCAGGTGTGTGAAGGGGACCAGTTCTCCTTTGGGGGTCTGTGTGTGGCCGTGGGAAGGATGCCCAGTCCACGGGGGATGCTTGAGCTCCTCAGTCCCCAGGGAGTCAATGAGCTCTCAGGGGCTGTGAGTGCCCCGGTGACTTCCCGTCAAGGACACCTCCTGCATCTTGTCCCTCTCATCCATTGCCCCGGACATCAGGCCTGCGGCGTGGCCCACCCTGCAAGTCCATCCCTACCCCTGCTGCTGTCAAGAGCCATCTGGGCTTAACCTGCTGCCATCTCTCCTGCTGCTACGAGTAGCAGGTAGACAGGGCCAGGGCTCCTCTTCCACCGTGAAAACCCAGCAAGGAAGTCAGGCTTCCCACCCACTCACAGCCCGCACAGGAAAAGCTACGACTTCTCACCAGAAAAGCAGCTTTGGCTGAACTGGCAAGTGCTGGATGAAGACCCTCCGCATCTCGCCTGTTTACGGAGTTTCTCAGAGAGTTTGAAATGAATTTGCAAATTATTCTTCCCTGCCCAGGAGACCCTCGACAAATAGAAACAGCCACTTTCCGTCCTCTCCTGGAAGCCGCTCACTGCAGGGGGCAACACTCTACCTCTGCCTCCGAGGGTCTTCAGCTGGGCCGGGGGACTCGGTGGACGGAAGGCAGGGTAACAGGAGAAAAGCACGTGACTTCGTTTAACGTAAGTTTATGTGACACGGCAGCCCCGACACAGAAACGAAACCCAAAGCAGCAGCAAAGCCTGAATGTTTTCAGCTCAGTTGAACGGAGCGGCCAACGCTCGTGGACAAAGAACTAAAATACACGGAGCGGCCGAGGGAAGAGGACAGCAATTTCAACAAGGGCGGTTCGCACGGGTCTCTCTCGGCCCCGCCTGCCCTTCTCCGGGGATAAGGACGTTTCTTCCCTCCTGGTGTCGGGAGAGCCACTCCCACGTGGGACTTCCACCAGGGCTGGCACCACCCGGCGCCTGCCGGCTCCTCACGTCCCACCGTGTCCCCTTCACCGTGGGCTCTGGTGCCTCCGGCCGCTTCCTGTGACTTGGGATCTTCACCCAGTTGTCCCCTCTGCCTGGAAGGCCCTTTCCCTTCTCTGAGCTGTTGGTCTCTGCACCGTCCTGAGAGCTGCTGTAACAAGTGCCACAAACAACGAAGTCTGTTCTCTCTCCGTTCCGGAGGCCAGAAGTCGGAAGTCAAGGTTGGTTCCTTCTGGAAGTTCTGCAGGACGGTCTGTCCCACGCCTCTCTCTGGCTCCTGGGGGTGGCAGCCACCCTGGCGTCCCTCTGCTCATAGACGATCGCTCCCACCTTGGCCTGTCTTCACGTGGCCTTGTCCCTGCGTCACCTGCCCTCCGTGCGTCTCTGTCTCTGCATCTCCTCTCCTCCTCGTGTCAGGACACCAGTCATTGGTTGAGGGCCACCCGTGACTTTAACTCGGTTACATCCACGAAGACCTTATTTTCAAATAAGGTTCCGTTCCCACGCATGAGAGTTAGGGCTTCAACATGTCTCTTTTGGGGACACAGTTCAACCCACTGCAGTTTCTTCTTGTCACCCAGGTCTCAGCTCAAATGTCACCTCCTTGGAGATGCTTTTCCCGAGTGAGGACTCTATGGGACCTTCTCAGCTTCAGCACTGGTGACGTGTGGGGCGGGGTCGTTGGTCGTGGCGGGGGCTGCCCTGTGCCCTGCAGGATGCTTGGCTACGACCCCGCCCCTACCCGCCAGGCGCCAGGAGCACCGTCTGCCCCCAACACACGCGACCAGAAATGTCTCCAGACACTGCCCTGGGGGTCGGCGTGGCGGCACGTGCAGCCCCCTGAGACCCTCCCCAGCGCAGTGGAATCTGGTCTCTCCCAGACACTTTCTTTTCTGCCCTCCTCTCTTTCCCTTCCTTCCTTTTTCCGTTTTTCGTAGCACTCACCACGACCAGTAATTTTCTTGTTTGATCATGTGTCTTCTGATTATCAGGGTGGAGGTTTTAAAACGTGGCCGCATGTTGCTGGACACTTGTTTTCTCTTTCCTGCCTCCTGCTTGGGACCCGTCTCCCAGCCCCCTGGGGACCAGAGTCAAGGCTCAGTGTCACCTCCATGATCGCAGTGTGCCCGCCGCCCTAGCGAGCCTCACCACCCCTGGAGCCTGTGAGAACAGACCGCGAACTGCCGAGCCCCAGCCCCGAACTTCTGACTCAGTGGGTCGGGGCGGCCAGCAGCTGCGGGTCCGTCAAGCTCCCAGGTGATGCTGTTGATCGGGGACAGCACCCCGGGAACCACTGTCCGCTTCATAAGCGACAACGGTGTGCACTGCGGGCATGTTCTTCTATCTCGCCTGCTTATTTATTTTTCTATCTTTTTGGGCATTTTTAAGATAAAAGAATAGCAGCGTCGGGAGTATAGTGGAATTGCTGGTGCAAATCTCTTCCCTGGGAGTGAGAATGAGAGGCAGCAGTGCAGGGACAGCCGGGTGCCATGGCGTGCCAGAGGAAATGCCACCCACAGCGTGTCGCCTTGGTGACAGGCAGCCCCGCAGGCAGCCTGAGTGGCCTTTTCTCTGAGAGGCTCATTAGAGGCCCAGTGACAGGTCTTGCCTGCGCCCCAGCTTGGGAAATATCCAGCGGACGTACACAGAGGCGGGAGGCCGTCCCAGACCCCGTTAGTCACGCTGCCATTTCACGGAGCACAGCATCCTTGCAAAGTGAAAACACGACATGGTCCCAGGCTGTCAGCGTGGCTCGCCGAGCTGTCAGTCCATGCACGAGTGACTTTCTAATTGAAATTGGTTTCTGTCCTCCTTGCCGGGCCCCCATTCTCTTTTAGAAGGCTCACGTCACGCGGTGGGGACAGACACAGACACCACACAGGGAGGCAGTGTCAGGAATAGAGTGGGCTTGTCTCGGCTCACACACAGCCAAGAATGTCAGGGCAGGGGAGAATAATTAGCTGTTCCAGGAGATATGTTTGTTTTCATTTCTAACCCCAAAGCCAATTGTAAGAAGTGAAATTCATGTTTGTTTTTCTTTAGGTGTGTTTGAAGTTACAAGCCTTAAATCTTAGGGAACTCGGTCAGCCAGCCTTTGCATATACTTATACCCTGGATGAATAAAGTCTTTATTTACATCTCCACCTCTCCCCCAAAAAGAACTTGAGGCAGCTTAGAACAAAGAGTATCTTTAAATAACAAAATAAAAAAGATTAGTGTAACAGAAATAGCAAATCAGGTCCACTGAAAGAAGCAATAACTATGCCAACCCTAAGAATTAAGAGTTTCCAAGATGAAGCTTCTGATTCAGCCCTGAGTTTCCTGGTAGCCAGGTCAAAAAGAGAAACACAGGAAGTATCGTCTCTCTCATTATAGAAAGAAAGAAAAAGAAATCCCTTCGTTTATTTCCGATACCAAGTTCTTTTTTTTTTTTTTTTTTTTTTTTGAGACAGAGTCTCGCTCTGTTGCCCGGGCTAGAGTGAGTGCCGTGGCGTCAGCCTAGCTCACAGCAACCTCAAACTCCTGGGCTTAAGCAATCCTCCTGCCTCAGCCTCCCAAGTAGCTGGGACTACAGGCATGTGCCACCATGCCCGGCTAATTTTTTCTATATATATATATTTTAGTTAGCCAGATAATTTCTTTCTATTTTTAGTAGAGTTCAGGCTGGTCTCTAACTCCTGACCTCGAGCGATCCACCCGCCTCGGCCTCCCAGAGTGCTAGGATTACAGGCGTGAGCCACCGCGCCCGGCCCCGATACCAAGTTCTAAAATAAATTTTTATGTTGGCTTTTGTATAAGAGATGGGGAACATTGTAACGACACTGCTCTTGACAATTCAAATACAAATATAGAATTCCCGTGATGGTTTCTTGAAATAATCTGGGATAAAAGCCAGTCTGGTTAAGGTAATTCTGATCTGATATGGCTCAAGTATGAAGGCTCCTGCGGCCTTATTTGCCCTGAAGATGGACTTTGTTGTGGAGAGGAGGAGTGATATTAAGATTCCAGCAAACTGTGCTATTTTAGCTATTTCAGTTGCAAAGAAAAGAGTTCTATCCTGGCTTGCTCACGTAATGGGAGTATAGCAATGCTATAATAAATGCTGGATGCTCTCCAAATGCTTTCATCACAATTAGTGTAAACCCCTCATGGTCAGTCCCTGTCTGGGGCAATTCATGTCTCAGGGCCTTTGCACTTGCTGTTCCTCCACACAGAACACCTTTCCCTCAGTTTTCACAGGTTAGGTTCCTACTCACTCTTTAAATCCATGACCAAATGTCCCTTCCTTAGAAAGGCCTTTACTGACCACCTAGTGAATACAACCTTCTCACCTGTAAGTCACTCTCTGTCATATTACCGTTTCATTATGCCTTCGTAGCAGTTGTCATTCTGAAATTACCTTGTTTACTTAAAACGTGTTAATTTTCTGTCTCCCCTCCTCATGAGAACCGAGAGCATGTGTGTCTTAGTCAGTCTTGAATACCCAGTGTCTTAAACAGTGCCAGGCAGTTTGAATATGCCTAAACATTATGTGTTCAATAAACAAATAAATAAATTTGGCAGTCCACCAAATGCCAAGAAGATGAGTCCTGGTCAGGGCGATCGTGTATGGTTGTCGATGTTGTACACTGCACAACTGCAGGAGTTGTGTCACTTATGTACGCACTCCTCCTCCCCAGGATGTATACTGCACACTCTCCATGGCTAGGTGCAGCAACCCTGGGGCATAGGGCCTCTCGGGAGCAGGGACTGAGAAACCCTTGGGAGTTACCAGGAAGGTACAAAGACTTCAGCTGCAGGTTGTGAGGACGCTTCCATGCCAGGCACACTCACCACCAGGACTCAGCTTCTCTCTGTTCCTGCTTTTCTCTCTATGTCTGCTTGTGTGTCTTCTCTGTCACTCAGACGTCCTTGAGGTCCACACACAGTGTCTTGGTCACAGCTTTGACTTGCTCCTGGCTTACCGTGGCTCTGCCCGCTCCACCCCCTGTCTCTCTGATCCTGTCGCCAACCACTCAACAACCTTTGCATTCCCAACACAAACGCCTCAGAAAGAAAATCTCACTGGTCTTGTTTATCCTTACGCGCTGTAACGACAGCAGCTCCCCCAGCAGCTCTTGGAGCCGGACGTCGCTCCAAGCACATCATACGAATCGCGTCATGCGATTCTCGTGGTGGTCCCATTTAGCAGGCGTGGACACTGAGGCACGAAGAGTGAGGTCGTGGGTAGAGGCAGGTTCCCCTCCCCAGTCGAGGCCGAGTGCCCACTGCCAGGCTGCCTCTTGATCAGACCGGAAAGCCCCCCAGCACCCACAGCTCTCACATCCGTCCCTGCACCCCTGCCGGCCAGAGCGCCGACCCAGGAAGGGCCACCCTGCCGGCTCGGAGTCCCCGGGTCCACCACAGCTGCCGCCCAGACTCCTGTCACCCATGAGGTCATACCTGTTTCGTTTTCATCACCCTGGCGCCAAATGGAGTTGCAAAAAAAAAAAAATATTTGTGTGTTTAAGTAACTAGCTAAGGCGGGTGGAGGAACGGCAAGTGGAAGGGCCGTAAATAACCCCGTGAGCACTCGGAGAGAAGCTCCTTTGAGACATCAAACGTTGACTGTAAATGCCAGGGACACGTTTACGAGCTGAGAATGAGCCTGTCCTCCCCTGGCCTGGGACAGGTACAGCTCCCGAGCTCCCAGCAGGATGGGACCATGGCAGGGCGCCTGGCCAGGGGCTCCCCTGACCCAGCGGGTGGGCTGCCCCGGGGAGAGCGCAGCTGCAGAAGGGGTGGGGAGGGAGGGATGGCCCTGGCGTGGTTTAATCAAGTTCCTTTTTATCCGTGTTGAGGTCTGAACCACATGATTATGTGACCCTCTCAAAAAATAAATTTAGAATTACAAGCAAACGTGAAGAAGTTCCCTAGGTGCCTTCCTGAGTCCCCTCAACCGAGGAAGTAATCTTGCCCTCCTCGAAACTTTCCAAATTCTTGGGTGCTGTAATTATGGATATTTAACATTCACACCCACTGGCGCACACCCGCAAGGATGGCTAGAATAAAAAGGGCCGACCTCACCAAGTGCCGGCAAGGGCGTGGGTCAGCCGGAACCCTCTCGCATTGCGGGCAAGAACGTAGGATGGTGCTGTCGCTTTGGAAGACAGTTGTGCGGTTTCTGAAAAAGGTAAACATATGCCTGTGGTCTGGCCATCCCACTCCTGGTGTGCACCTAATAGAAGCGTGTACATAAGTTCACCAGAGGTCGCGTACTAGAACGTTCCTAACAGGACTCTTTGTAACAGGCAAACACTGGACAATTATTAACATCCAAAGACCTATCAACAGGCGAACAGGACAAATGTGGTAGATTCACGCCGTGCGATGCCAGAGAACAACGACAATCACCCAGCCCCGGCTTCACACGGCAGGGTGTACCTACACACCATGACGTTGAGCAAGACACAGGGGCGCACACTGCAGGGTTCCATTACGTAGAGTTTGGAGACCGGCAGCGTCCTGTGGAGTCAGGACTCAGGAAGGTGGTCGGGTTTATACAGGACCTGGAGGGGGCCCCGAAGAGGGCGTTTGGGGAACCGGGAAGGGGCTGAGCTTTTGTCTGGGTGCGGGTTACATGCTGTGTTCACTCACGGACACTCACTCAGCTGCGCACGTAGGATCTGTACAACTTTTCTGTGTATGTTCTATTTCAAGGAAACATTTTCAAAAATTAGACAATGCAAAAAAGAGAGCCACAGAGCGTTTTGGGGTGGCCCCGTGCTGCCTGTGACTTGATTTGGGGGTTGTGTCTTTCCCCTGCACTGAGCACAGGTAGGGTAACAGCTCGCCCGTTTAGTCCTTAGCCTCACGTAAAAGGTTCCCTTGTCTCCACGCAAAGGGTGGCATCGGTTCCACCCGGAGCTGGCGGCTCGCGAGGCCTGAAGGAAGCGCATGTCCCTACCGTGGCTCAGATGTCCTGATCTTGGACAACAGCGACAGTTTGGCTGTCGGCTCGAGCTTGCTTGCTGGTCAGGTTGCCTCGTGGCCCTGGCGACAACATCCCAGTGGCACAGGCTGCTTCCTCCCCCCACAGCCAGTGGGAGCCAGCCCCAAAGTCAAGGACAAAGCCATTTTTAGCATAGAGAAGCTGAGAAACATTTTGATAGCTTCTCCAGGTCTGCCAGGGCCTGTAACTGACCTCAGGGTCAAACTGGAAGGTATTTGCAGTCCATAAAATTGACACGAAGCGTCCTATTACCACTGTTATTCTTGGACGGAAATTGCATTTCAGAGACCCTTGAGACCCAGGTATAGAACCCCCGGTTCACGTCTTCCTCCAGCTCTGGCGTAGGGAGCATGTGCAGGGCCGGCGCTTGGATGGGGAACAGGGCCAGAGATTCCCCAGGGCACCAAATGAGCTCAAGAAGGTGCTTTGCAGAGTTTGCTGTGGTCTGGGTGTGGGGAGCTACGTGTGGCCCTGAGCCTTGGTAGGAGGCAGCCTGGTCTGATTGAGCTCTCATTGGAGGAGTGAACAGAAGTTACCAGGTGACAAAGGAAAGGGCGTCCTTAGTAAAGAATGGCATGTGCAAAGGCCCTGTGGCAAGAGCATGCAGGAAAGAAGGCCAGGGTGGCAGGGCACAGAAGGTGACAGTAGTGTGGAGAGGTGGGCAGGGGCCAGACCCCACAGAGCCTTGCAGCCCCATGGAAGTGTTTTGGTTTGTCCTAAAGTCAAACGAGACCATCTGCAGATGTGAAGGATGGATGGAGCCAGGGGGCAATGAGCGATCTACAATAGCACCATCCACTAGAGATAAGGCACCAGCTCCTGATGCAAGCCACTGACATCATTTTAAATTTTCTAATAGCCACATTTTTAAAAAAGTAAAACGAAACAGGAAAATTTAATTTTAGTACATATGTGATGTAGCCCAATATATTTAGTGCATTTTCATTTCAACATGTAATCAATATTGATTGTCATTAATGAGCTATTGCACATTTTTTAACGTGATGTGACCTCACATTAATGACATGAAGGAGGCAGGAAAGACATTTCCAAATGGGAGCGACACGGAAGCCAGATCCACAGTCAGGGAGCACTAGCCGGGCAGTCACGTACAAGGGCGTTCACAGCGCCATGGCGGGAACCACAAAAATCAGAAGTCACCTGCGTGTCCGTCAACAAGAGTGGAGCAACCGGTGAGCTGGGTACACGTCTCGCCCGGGGGCACGGCTAGAATCTCAGAGGCAGAAAATGGCCAGTGTCGGTGAGGAAGGGACGGAGCTGGAGCCCCCGTACGTGGCTGGTGGGGACGTGACATGCTGCAGCCGAGTGGAGAACAGTCCGGCACCTCCTCAATAGGTCACACACAGAGTCCCCCACGACCTGGCAGTTCCACTTTTGGGTATATGCCCAAAAGAATGGAAAACGGGTGTTCTAGCAAAACTCGCACGAGAATTTTCACGGCTGCACTAGGCACAATGGCCAAAGGGTGGAGACGACTCAAATGCCCATCCAGATGAATGGGGGACGGAACGTGGGGCGTGTGTGTGTGTGTGTGTGTGTGTGTGTGTCGGAGTGTTATCCAGCCGTGAGGAGCAGTGAGCCCGACACACGCTGCAACACGGACGAACCTTGAACGCATCACGCTGAGTGAGAGAAGCCAGACGGAAAAGGCCACGTGTCTTATGATTCCATTTATATAAAATACCCAGAACAGGTCGGTCTGTGGAAACAGAAAGCAGATTGGTGGTTGCCAGGGGAACGGGCAGTGAGTACTTAATGGGGAAGGGGTTTCCTTTGGGGGTGCTGAGAATGTTCTGGAACTAGATAGAGGTGATGATGGTGCCTCATTGTGAATACACTAAATGCCACTAATGGTAAAGTGTATATTACGTGTATTTTACCACAATCAAAATAAATGAATAAAATTTCCAAAAGCTTAAAAAAAAAGGGATGCTAGAGCTGCGTCTCGCTCAACGTGGATACATTTCAAAGAATGACATCGAGAGGAAAAACCAGGTCACAGAAGAACAATGTAGCAGATGCCACTGCCACACCCGCATCTCCTCGGCACACCCAAGCGCCACCCGAGCCCCTCGCCACCGTGCCGGGCTCCTGTGCGCGACCGCAGCTTCCACGCGGGCAGGGCTGGACCAACGTGAGCACTGAACACACAGGAGCAGCTGTCACTCCAGCTTCCCGGCGCAGGGGGACAAGGCTGAGGAGTGTCCTACACACTCTCCAAGGGCCCCGAGGCCGGGACGCCCTGCCCGCAGCGGACCCTCCCCAGGAGCTCACCTGCCCTTCCTCCCTCTGTTCCTCGCCCCTCACCGGACTTCCTGGGCTCACCTCTTTGCACCAGATCCTCCCCGGAACTGCTTTTAGGGGAAGCCAGACTGAGACTGGCACGCGTGACGCCACGCCACGTACGCAGGGTGTTAACCCCTGCAACGTCTCAGCAGATGCGTTGCTCGGGGGACGTGTGCACAGGTGGTGACCTGGCAAAGTTGCCAGGAGAATGATGGAACACCAAGTTCAGCGGGTGGCCGCTGCCAGCATTGGGTGGGGGCTAGGATGCAGATGCCATCAGAGAACAGCGCCCTGAGGGTCGCAAATCTCTTAAGCATGGGTGGGAGGTGCAGGGGTGTGTGTGACGCATGCGTTTCCGGAACGTCTGCAATATGTCACCATCGTCACGAAGGAAAGCATGAGGTAGGTGTGTCTGGCAGCCAGGAAGTTGAAGGGGACGGGCGCTTTTAAGTGGAGCCTGGACTCTTGCCCAGGTGGCAACGGGGGTGGGGGGCGCTGGGTGTCCTACGCGGGGACAGGCCAGGAGACACAGCTCCCTGTGTCACTCTGCCTGTGACCCACACACCCCCGGCCGTGAGGAGCGCCCGAGGCAGGGAGGCCACCCTTGCAGCCGGCTCGTGGGGGGCAGTGGCGGGGGCAGGGGCAGAATCAGAGAACAAAAAGGCCGTGAAAACATTTCCAGGCCGACCCTGTCAGCCCTCTCAGGTGCCTGGAAGTTGGCGCCAAGGCAAGTGCGGAGTTGGAGGTTTCACGTCTGGGTGACAAGGTGAATGGGGGACCTTTGGCAGGAGTCTGGACACCCCGAGGGTTTGGTTTATTTTAATCTGTCAGAGAAGGGGGGGACTGGGTTTGTATGGGCTGACACGTCATTTGTGCTCATTTTGGAGCTGGGCTGAGACATGAAGCCCTCTGCCCTCAGCACGTAGGATTTCCCGGTGACAATGTTCTCCGCATGGTCCTCCCGGAGCCTGGAGCCCCGGTTAGCCGCGGGCCCTGCCCACGTCACGGACCGGCCCGACTGTTCTCAAACCCACTCTGCTCTGGGGCGCACACGCTCGTGGATCTTGGGGAGCTCTCGGCGTGTCCTGTGTCCCCTCCGTGGTGAATTGCCTGGATGCCTCTAATTCACCACCCTTTTTCTAGCCACGTCCTTTGCTATAGAACTTATTTGTTTCCAGCCTTACTGGGCTTTAAGGGTACAGTTTGACGAATTTTGGTAATTGTATACAGCCATGTAAGCACCCCCACAAACAAGATCTAGAGCATTTAGGGGCCCCAAAAGGCTCCCTCATGGCCCTTGGTGATCAAACCTCACCCCACCCCCAGCCCCAGACAACCACTGATCTCTCTGCCGCTATAATTTTGCCTTTTCTGGCGTTTCATAGAAATGGGTTCACTCAATAGAATGCTTTAGAGATTCATCCATCCTCCTGTGTGCACCAGTAACCCACCCCTTCCCATTGCTCAGTGGCATTCCACAGCGTGGATATACTGCGACGTGTTTATCCATTCGCCCATTGGCGCACATTTGAGTTGCGTGTGTTGGTGTTGTCACGAAAAGATGGCCCAATGCTACAGCCATTTGCACACGGGGCTTTGTGGGGACATAACTTTCCTTTTTCTCAGGAAAACAACTTCAGAAAGGAATTGCTGGGTCCCGTGGTAAGTTGAGCTGTAATTATCAACGTAAGTTCTGCTGCCTGTTTTCCAAAGCTCTGTTGTTTTGCGTTCCTGTCCGCAGTGTGTAGAAGTTCCAGTTGCTCCACGTCCTTGTCAACACTTGGTATTGTCAGTCTTTTGAACCTTAGTCATTCCAGCGGTGTGTTGGGGTGTGTGCCTGCAGTTTTAACTCTCGTGTAACTCTGCTCCCTCCCACTCTGGCTCTGGGCTCGGCCAGGTGACTGGCTTTGGCTAGCAGAATGGGACAGAAGTCACTGTGTGTGGGCTCCACGCCTGGTCTGGAGAGGCCTCGCGTGTTTCTGCTTGTTCTCTTGCCCTCTGCCACGCCCCTGAGAGTGTGGCTGGGCCGGCCTGCTGGAGGTGACAAACGTGCAGCAGTGCTGACTGGACCCAGTTGTCCCCCAACTTAGATCAGCCAATGTCCAGCCAACCCTCGGGCAGGTGAACAAGCCACGCCAAGATCCACAGAGCCTCCTCGCAGCCCCGAGCTGACTTCAAACAGTGAACACATATTGCTGTGTGACGCTGAGCCTTTGTGATTGTTTGTTACTCAGCAGCACTGAAGCAATCGATAACGGATACACCCGACTGACCGTTCGAAGAACTGGAGCCAAGAGATGGGCTGCACTTACCCTGGAGCGTTGCTCTCTGCCAGGCCTGGTCTAAGCATCTTCCTGAACTCATCTGATCCTCAAGGAAGGGGACGGCTGTTTGCCAAATACCTTACAACTGTGACAAGTGCCACAAAGCAAATGTTTGCCATGTTATGAGGGAGGGTGCAGAGGACCTGACCTAGGGGTTTGGGGCTCAGGGTTGGCCATACCCTGGTCATTTATGCCTCAGTTTCCCCATACGGTTTTCCATTTCTACCCTGACTTCCTCCACCAAGCCTGTCACTGATGTTCCTTCACCCAATCCATCCCCATCCTCGAGGGGACAGTTAATGAGGTTCCATCCTGACCCCACTGCCTGGCCCTTTCCACCCCCTGTGGCTGAGTTCACATGTCAATCACGTAGACAAGGCCAATCACCATTGAGAAGACGACTTGGGAAAATGGGTTCCAGGCAAAAAGCCTATAAAGAGAGAAGCACGTATATAGCAACAGGGCCCTACAGAAAACACAGCGTCTGGTTATAATTAGCAGTAGCAGTATTAGTATTCAATATGTCATTTCACTAAGCATTATGGTGATAGAAAAATGTCATCCCGGTCCTCAAAAGGTTCACATTGTAACTGGTCTACTTCTAATACATGCATCCAAATATCTACGTGCAAGTGCTGTGAGCCATTCATTCATTCGTTTCTCATTCATTTGTTCACAGACGTCTCCGGAGATGCACACAGGCCCACACCGGTAAGTGATGATTGACAGCTGTCTTTGCCGGCCCATTTCCCTGAGGCATCCCTTGAGTTCCCATCCTTTGCCCTCTTGTTTCTTAGCCTTTTCCAGCACTTTCTACTCAACACGGGGGTTTCACATCACAGCATGTTCTTAAACAATTTGGGTGACACTCAGAGACAGACAAGGCCCCAGGTGGGGAGCACTTGGGAACAGACGCACCCCGTGGGCTCCTTGTGAGAAATTGAAGAATCACATCCTGGCTGCTTCTAATTAATATTTCTATTTCACTTTTTTACATTGAAATAATTTCAGACTAACAAAACATTGCAAAAACAGAACAGAAAATTCCTGTACACTCTTCCCCCAGCTTCCTGTAATGTTGACGTCTTTTAGCACAATGATCGCAACCAGCAAACTAACATCGATGTAAGATTATTCACCAGTTGACAGATTGTATTCAGATGTCACCAGCTGTCCCACCAATGTCCCTTTTCTGTTCCAGGATCCAATCCAGGTTTCCATGTCTCCTTAGGCTCCTCCCACCTGAGACAGTTCCCGAGTCTGTCTGTATCTTCCACGACCTTGACGCTTTTGAAGAACACTGGCCGATTATATAGAGTGTTCCTCAATTCGGTTAAATCTGATGTTTTTTCATGATCACATTGATGTTATTTTTGGAGGGGCAAGAATACCACAGAAGTGATGTTATGCCCTTCTCGGTATTAAATCCTTCTCACCAGGGATGGTGTTAACCTTATCACCTTATCACTGGGGACGGCAACCTTGGTTAAGGTGGTGACTACCAAGTGTCTCCGCTACAAAGTTGCTATTTTCCCTCCGTGATGAATAAGTGACTTATGGGGAGATGCTTGGAGACCTTGCAAATGTCCTGTTTCTCCTCATATTTTCGCCTACGGGTTTCAGCTTCTGCCAGTGACTCTTGCACGTAGCAATCAGTACCGTCAGATTTGCCCAGTTTTCTGGTCCGTAATTTCTTCTGCACTCGTTTATTGGAATTCTCCTCCTGCAAGGAAGTGCTGTCCCTTCTCCCCCTTGCGTTCGTTAGATCAATCATTTATTTATAGCAGCGTGGGCTCGTGGATATTTATTTTAGTCTCTTACTATAATTATTTGTTTTTCTTGGCTCACATTTTCCCAGATTTGCGCTTTAGGCCCTTCTTTTAGTTGGCTCCTGTGTCTTTCTGACATGACGCTGTCATTATTTTTAGTGCTTCCTTATGTTCCGGCACTACAGGTTCCTCTTCGCTTTCCCTGCCCAGCCAGGGGACCAGGATTTCCCAGGGGCCTACTGTGCCTTAGTTGGAGACTGGTGCATGGCAACCAGGACCTGAGCACAAGTGGGGTCTTTGCTACTGGAGTGTCCCTGCTTCTGGGCCTCTCGGGGACAGAGCTAGGAATTGGTGTCTGTGTACTAATCCACGCATGGACACTCTTACATTTATTTCTGTGTCTATCCATCTCTGTGTGTGACCACGAGTTCATACTGATGCTCTGATTCCAATCCAACACCACAGGGCTCATTCTAACTATTTTTAATTGCTTTTGAAATCACTTCTTCTGGTCCTTCAAGAAGATGAGCTCTTCTCCCTTTAAGAATGTAGCTGGGTGTGGTGGCTCACACCTGTAATCCCAGCACTTTGGGAGGCTGAGGTGGGAGGATCCCTTGAGGCCAGGAGTTGAAGACCAGCTTGGGCAACATAGTGAGACCCTGTGAGACATAAACATATGAGACAAAAATGTTAACATTAAAATTAAAAAAAGAAAATGCAATCAGGTAAAAAAAAAAAAGAATGTAGAGCTGTCGTGTATGGTTGAGCAGGTTGTTCACTGTTCAAGGGTGTCCAGGGGTGATGGGAGCTGAATGCAGCCCATGCTCTGCTCTCTAAGCCCTTTACTCTGGCATGTGTTCTGGGTCCACCCAGGGGAAGGAATGCCTTCTCTTCACTTATACAAAGGCAGCATGTGAGCTAGCTGTTCTGGGATATTTCTGTGTTTACCGTGAACACCCTGCCTTGGGCTCCTTCCCCTGGCAGCAGATCATGCGATGAGGATTTGAGTGCAAAGCACATTTTGAGAGGTGATCCCAGGAAACACCTGTAGGGAAATGGGGGAGTGAGCCCAGGAAGGGAAGGCAGCAATAAAGGAAGAGTTTATGGAGCAGGTCACTGCTGGGCCACAAGGCTCAACCCAGTGGGCAACCCTGGAAGACGGGGTAGAACACCCCTTAGAGTCACTTCCCTACGGGGCCAACTTCATCCGTCACTACTCACGGCTGCTCGTGGGAGGGCAGGGCAGGAACCCCTTGCACGTCCAGCCCCTGAGCGCCGAGGGGATGGCACGTTGCATCAACAGCGGGTGCCGCCCTCTCTGTCTCCTCTCCCAGCGGGATGAACAAGACGGAACAACACAAGACCCCTGTGTAGGCAGAGGAACCCCTCGGGGGTCTCAAGGCTCCGCCCTCCCCCGGGAGCCCTCTGAAATCTTCCATATCCAGGTTTCCTGAGCCCCACAGAACCTTCCAGGGAGGTCTGCGGCTCTGGCAGGGTGGGTTCTAGGCCTGGTGCCCACGTGTCCCCGGGGCCCTCCGCCTGCGCCCCACCTGTTTGCACAGCGTGCACGAGCCCAGCTCCTGAGTTTGCTCCCTGAACCAAGTGTTTAACTCACTCACAGTAAAGCGCCTGATAACTCCTGAGCTAACACGCGCTGCACTTGGCCGCCCGGCCGTGTTTGCTCTGCAGTCCGGTTATTATCTCTGACCGGGTGAGGCTTAGGAGTCCCCGGCTGCCCATGGAAACCCTGGGCCCTCCTGCCCGGGGATCAGCCGGGGCCCCAGGGCTCAGGCTTTACGACGTCTGCTGCCTGGTTACGCGCCTCCCTGGCGGGGCCCTGGCGGATCTGGGAGGACGGGCGGGTGGACGGTTCACCAGCGCGGTCCAGACAGCCTGCTGCCCCGGGTGGGGCCGATTCGGCCTTTTATGGCCATCCAGGTGCCAGGGTGGGCCCGCGTCCCGGGTCATCCTTCAGCGAGGTCCACGCCTGCAGAGCCTGTCACCAGTAGTAACCACGCGGGAGGGCGAAGGCCTGAGCTGCAGGCCTGTTCCCTGGGGGCCTCCCTGCCTCTTGGGCAGCTTGGGTGCTGCTCGGCCACCGTCTGCGCTCAGCCTCTGCAAGAAACAAAAGCAGGTTCCTGAGACGCAGGCACTGCCGGGGCAGCCGGGTGGCGTCAGGTGGGAAATTGATCAGACTTAAATGAGATCAAGTCGCATCGTGAAAAAGCTGTTCCCGATCCGCTTGGCCTTAATCCTCCTGATTATTACAAAGAGAAGGACTTAGCCTGGTGCTGACGAGTCTCTGTGCCTCTCGAGGACTTCCTAATTGCCTTCTTTTTTAAAAAACAGCAAAGGTTACGCCCCGGGCCAACCTCTGCGCAGTCCATTCTTCCGGGTGGAATTTAACAGCCGTGTCTTGCGCTCATCAAATGGACTCTCGGTTGTTTATTCATGGCGTGGGCTTCTGGTTTTCCATTTGCGGGAGTGATACGAAGTTTTCCTTTAATTTACTGTATTTTTCTTAACAATGAATCTTGTACAGTTTGTGGGTAACAGTATGGGTCAGGCTGGCAAAGTGTGGCGTTTGGTCCATAAAGCTTCGTGGGCGCAGAACCGCGCCCAGCATCTGCATATTATATGACTGTGGCTGCTTCAGCCCAGAGTGGGCCGTCGTGTCACCGGCCATCTGGCTCACAAAGCCTGAAACAGGGACTCCCTGGCCTTTGCCAGAAAAAGTTTGCCAACCTGCGGTTTGGGTGGTGCCCTGTAGGTCCAGGTGGTGCCTCAGCTGCGTGTTGACACAGCAGAGACAGAGGCGATATGCAAATGACCAGAGTACCCGCAGAGACTTGGAAAACACTGAAGAAGCTAAGTGTGCGCCCCCTCGGGAGGGGCCCTGGGTAATCGCTGACGATGACCGCCAGATTGCGCGCTTGGCTGTTTGGTGTGATGACTACGTGAGCTGGAATTCAGGGTGCTGTGTATCCTTTCCTGGTTCTAGAAGGATTGTGGCTGGGTGAATTGGCTGGTGCAAATGCCCAGTTTCTCCCTCTCTTTCTATGTGTGGTCAGACTTTAGTTTTCTTTCCTAACTTAGGCTACAGACCTAGGCCTGGTCTCCCGTGTAGTTCACTGATAGCTCTGGGCGAACCTCTGTTCCAGTTAATTACTTAATTATGGGATCTGCCTCCAATTGGACAAGCACTTGTTGAACAGAGAACTGAGTTGGAGAAACAAAAATGGAAGGCACCACCTGTCCTTGTGGGCAACTCACATCTTAGGGAACTTATCACCAACACCACTATCACCACCACCACCATCATCACCATCATCACCATCATCACCATCATCACCACCTTCACCACCATCACCATCATCACCATCATCACCACCATCACCACCATCACCATCATCACCATCATCACCATCACCACCACCTTCACCATCATTACCATCACCATCATCACCATCATCACCATCACCACCACCTTCACCATCACCACCATCATCACCACCATCACCACCATCACCACCATCACCACCATCACCACCTTCACCATCATCACCATCATCACCATCACCACCATCACCACCATCACCACCATCACCATCATCACCATCACCACCATCACCACCATCACCACCATCACCATCATCACCACCTTCACCATCATCACCATCATCACCATCACCACCATCACCACCATCACCACCATCACCATCACCACCACCTTCACCATCATTACCATCACCACCATCACCATCATCACCACCTTCACCATCATCACCATCATCACCATCATCACCATCACCACCACCTTCACCATCATTACCATCACCATCATCACCACCATCACCACCATCATCACCACCATCACCATCATCACCACCTTCACCATCATTACCATCACCATCATCACCACCATCACCATCGTCACCATTATCACCAATACCACTATCATCACCATCACCATCATCACTACCACCGTCATCATCACCATCATCACCATCGTCACGACCATCACCACCACCATTGCCACCATCATGCAAATGAGCCAGCCTTAAAGTGCCTCTATGCTTGAAATACCCCAAGGGTGCCACAGGTGGTCCCAGAGGAAAAGCTTCTCAAGAACATTGGGAACCGCCGTCCTGTCGTAGCATGAACCCCCTGTGCAGTGTCCACCAGGCTGAAAACAGGTCTGGTTGTCCCCTGCCACAAAGATAAACTTATTGTGTCTTTGCTCAAGTTCCCCAGGAAAGTACTTGTGGCTGAGGAAGTTGTATATTAAGTTTCAGTGGTTCATAAATACATTTTCCAAAACTCCCTTTCCCCTTTTATTTATTTGCTTACTCTAATTTAGGCATGTAGAGAAGACCCAAGATTTGGTGAGTGAGTCCCCACCAGCCACCAGAAATAGAAAGCAGGCGTGCTGGGCTCAGAGCAGTACGACCAAGGTTCGGAGGGCCCCGTCGTGACAACGCCAAGACAAACACACTCAGCTTCGCCACAGAGGTGCTGGCTTGTGGTTCAAATGCCAACGCGGGGAATAGGAAACAAATGCAAGCTGGTGCCATAGAGAACAATTCCCCCCTCACCTCCTGTGCTCCTCCTGAGGGCAGAGGACCCGCGAATTACATCACAGCCCTGTGAGTGGCTTCCACGAGGACCCACGCTGACAGGCACCTACAAAAACAACGGCACGGCCTGCCCCAGACAGACCTCCGTCTCAGAGGCGGAAGCCCTTGGCCTGAGCCAGCCATATTGGCAGAGCCACATCTGGGTGAAAAGTGCAAAGCTGGGACACGAAGATGATGAGAAAACCAAGTCTGCATGTTTACTTGGACGCGTTAGAGGCGAGGAGGCACAGCTGGAGCGGAATAAAGAACTAGGATGTTAACAGGACGCGCCCAACTTGTTAGCAGTTGTCCACTGTGGTAGCCACTGGCCACGCGTGGCCACCGGACACTTGAAATGTGGCTATTAAATTTCTAGTTTAATTTAATTCTCATCAACTTAAATTTAAAAACCAGTACTTGATTCAGTTATTAGAAAACTTCCGAAGTCTGTTTGGAACAACTTCGGAAGGTGAATCTAGCTTTTCAGCTGCCTTTTTAAAATAAAATTTACAATTTTTTTTAATAAATTGCAAAATTTACCAAACTTGCAAATTTTTCATTAAAATATAACACACCAGTTCACATATGCATTGGTGTAAAATGCATGGCAGATTGCAAAGGCTTGGTACCAAAAAAATAATGTAAACCATCTCATTCATTTTTTTAAATATTGATGGCCTGTTGAAATGGTAATATTTTGGATATACTGGATTAAATAATATATATTAAAATTAATTTCACCCACTTCTTTTTACCTGGCTACCAGTAGAAAATTTGAAATTATTTAGGCAGTTCAAATTCTGTTTCTACTGGACAGGGTGGCGTAGTCAGTTGGAAGTCAGCAGACACCTCAGAACTGCCGGAGTGGCGTTGACACTGGTCACTTGTTGCTGTGCCCTCTGTCCTGTGCCCACTCCCAGCCACCACCCCAGGAGGAAGTGTTAGCCGAGAGGCTGTCGCTCACCCAGGGAGGCAGTATGGTATATTAGAAAAATGAATCACAAGTCAGACATTTTACAACTCCCTTTGTCATCATGGCCTCCGGAACGTTCCACAGAGTCTCAATTCCTCGAGTAATTTGTGGGGAATTTCGACTTTGATCACCAGGTAGTTGGATCAGCCTAGGTCTGACTGCTCAAAACCCCAAAAGTCCTAAGCCCTGACTGTGCCGGCCCCTGTGGGCCACTGATACACCCTCAGCTGCCACGGGAGCAGCATGGAGCTCGAGACACATAACGATGCAACATTTCTCTAAATCTAACCTGATTTCCACGTCAAAAGTTTATTTAGGAAAAAGTATGTAACACGTCTCGGGCATGAAGCCAACCAGCAGATTCCCTGTATTACGACCCCACGATGTCGCCTAG
Organism: Varecia variegata; assembly: GCA_028533085.1. Taxonomy (NCBI): domain Eukaryota; kingdom Metazoa; phylum Chordata; class Mammalia; order Primates; family Lemuridae; genus Varecia; species Varecia variegata. The sequence continues at coordinate 3,108,771 of CM052452.1, forward strand.
TACTTTCCTAAGGAGTCACTTTCCAGTCCTCTGCTTACCCACGTGGGAGCCACCAGCACCATGTGGCCACCGGCGCTCGCCACACTGAGACGCGCCACACTGCAAGACACGGGACGGATTTCAAGGGCTTAGTATGAAAAAAGAATGCAGCACATCTCAATAATTTGTGTGTGTTGATTACATGTTGAAACGATGATATTTCGGATATATTGGGCTAAATAAAATAAATTATAATTAATTTCACCTGTTTGTTTTTTTCACCCTTGTTCATGTGGCTACTAGACAATTTAAAATACACACGTGGCTCACATTTGTGGCTTGAACTTGATTTCCGCCGGACGGGTGCGGCTCTAGAGCATCCTTCTTCCACCCTCAGAGGACGAGATGTTTCCCCACTGATGGAGACAACGTCAGATCCTGTTCTGAATCCGCACAGGGTGGCCACGGTCCGGTCTGTGCCTCTGTACACCTCGTTCTCCTCATCCGGTCGGTGGTTATTATAATAGTGTCCATGTCCAGGGGACGTTACGAGGATTAAATTAGGTATTAACTGATCAACACTTGCGTGCACATATGGAAGTAACATTCATTGGGTGTCAGGCAGGTGGCGGGGGAGGGGAAGGGTGTATTCACACCTAAGGGGTGCAGTGCGCACCGTCTGGGCGATGGACACGCTTGAAGCTCTGACTCGGGTGGGGCAAAGGCGATATATGTAACCTAAACATTTGTACCCCCATAATGTGCTGAAATTAAAAACAAAATTAGGTACTACGTGTAAAACGCTTCTCACCCTGCTGGCTTCAATAAATAAATTAAATGTTATCTTTCATCTCTAAACCCCTCACTTCTGCCTACTCTTGAATCTGATTCCGATTCCTTTCCTTCGAAGCTTTGCTTTCTCGCCCATCCCTCCTCTGTAGCGTCTCCTCCTCTTTCCCGAAAAACTCTTCCATCTGCAAAGACGCTTGGCTGTCCCCACTTTTTACAGTGGAAAATACTTTTGTGCGTACTTGTTTTACTACTGACCGCCCGATTTCTCTCCTTCCGTTTGCAGCTTGTGCGAGTGACCTGTGTTTCCCTACTTCGCTTTGACCCATCCATTTGTCCTTTCGGGGTCCCGGGCAAACCCCGCTCCTGCCTGCGCTGCTGGACTGAAACTGTCCCTAAAAATCTGTCTGCAACTGACTTTCAGCTCGCCGCGCCCAAGGCCCCTGTACCCCATTTCATCCTTCTCAGCCCTTTAGAATTAAAAAAAGAAGCCAAACCAACAACAGTCAGGAATGCTCTTTTAAAAATACCTTTAATTACTACAATCCGGCTCTCTAGTTGGTATCTAAGACTGTGCATCTTCCTGGAGGTGGTGGGAGGTGCCTGCATTTTAAATCTCTGACCTCCTTGCGCTGGGGGGTGAGGACACTGCTGTTTGGCGACGGCTGTGCTCAGCCGGGTGGAGCCCTCCCCATCTGCCCGCAGGCCAGGGGTGCCCGTGGGGACAGAGCCTGTCCAGGGCCCCTGCACGCCTCGGTCACCCGAGAGCAGGGAACATTCAAGCCTCCAGCCCCTCCAGTCCCTTTTGCATGCCACATGCGCTAAGCAGTAAACAGCTCTCCAGGACCCAAATAAAAAGTTCTTTATGGAGAGAACAAACACGAGTGAATGCCAGAATCCAATTTAAATTAATAAACAAACCCAATTCCAAGGCTGCGGGCCACAGGATTTTGGTTTCTGAATGTGAGGGAGGAGGAAGGACTCCCGGCTCTGTCAGCAGCTCCCAGCGGCTCCAAATCCCAGGGGCCGAGGCGTCTAGGAGTAAAAGCAGACGTCACCAGTTTCCCAACAGAAAACTAGCCTGTCACACGTTGCTTTCAAAAACAAAGGCGAGTTGAAACTCACGGAGACCCAGAAAAGGGGACATCCTGGCATGCTGGGCCCATGGGGGAGCTGGGGGCCCAGGAGATGCTGGGGGCTCTAGCGATGTATGTCGTGTCATCGTCTTTGCAAGGCTGGGTCATCCGTCCCCCGCCAGCATGGGGACCTGGCCTCTGTCACTCCATCCCTGCACAACCTCACCATCTCACCCCCTTCTCTGATGACCTTTCCTTTGCTCTATTGTTTCGTTTCACTCGTAATAGTACTCAAAGCTTCTGTCCCCTCGAACACCTGAGCCACCCAGGCTGCATGGCCAGTGGCCCCAGCACACTGCCTTCTCCCTCTGCGTCTCTGGCTTCTCCTTCAGTCCTGACGGACCAACTCCCTCTGTGTCCCTGGCCGGAAATGCTGAGACTCAGATTACGGGTACAGAATTTGTGAGGCCACTGGTCCCTGCTCATGAGAAGCTTGTCAGACCTTCCCTGGCAGGATCTCTGGCTGCTGTGGCCTGGCGAGGGGACCTGGGTGCAGGGGGCACTTTGACCAGATGGGCTGGCACAATTTTTTTTCTGCAAGAGAGAAGCCAGCTCACCCCTCCAGTCAATCCACGGACATTTTTAAAGCATGTTTTATGTGCCGGGCATTGGGCAGGGAGACACGAGAGGATTAACCCCATCCTTGCCCTGCAGGGGCTCTCGGTCTGGAGACAGAGACAGAATCATGAGCATCTCGTAAGACGACACCCTGAGGACAGGGACTGAGCGGGGGGCACTGGCCGTGGGGGCGAGTGGAGCAGCAGAGACCCCCAGGGGCGGGGGGCGTGACCAGGCCGGGCTGGGGGAAGAGAGGTGAGGGCGGCGCTCACCGCGTGGGCAGGTATTGCTGCCCACGAAACAGCGAGGCAGGAAGTGATGCCATTTTCAGGACCCGGGTCAGTGTCTGGCAAGTGACAAGAGAGCCATGGAAGGATCCTAAGCAGAAGGGTGTCCTGTCCATCCTGGCATCGCACATGAGCCACTCTGTGGAGCAGAGAGTGAATTTGGGGGCCTGATGGACAGAGACTGCCAGTGACCCCTAAACGCCTCTCCATCCTGGGCCCCTCCCCCAGACTACATTTCCCAGCTCCCCTTGCCGCTAGGTGGGGTCACGTGACTAGTTGTGGCCAATATGGCCGCTTCCAGGCCTGGTCCCTAAAGGTCCTGAGAGGAGCTCAAGCTCCTCTCTGTCCCCCAGCTGGACGCGGAGGACCCGGTGGAGGCTGCTGGGTCGGAGCCACAGTATGAAAGGCGTCTGGGCCCCTGAACCGCCATGTGGAAGAGCGCGACAGGCCAGCATGAACGGGGAACACATTTCCCTCCTGTTAAGCCACTTAGATTTCCAGATAGTTCCCGGAGCCGCGAGCACCACAGCAGCTGTTGCTGAGGAGGACGAACCAGGGGCAGGAACAGATTCAAGCGACATTCGGGCAGGACGATTGTCACCCCTTGGCGATCACACGCGGGACGTGACGGGAGGAAGGCGTGTGGACTTTGCTGACATTTATTCCGGTAGGGCTTGGTGGGGACAGCTCATCTCTGCGCCGCTGGGCATCGGCCAGGGTAACTCGGACGGAGGCCGAGGGCTGGAACCACCGGCCGCCCGGCTCACCGCTGGCCCAGAGTCGGCTGCGCTCGGGCCAAATGGACGGCAACGCCCTGGGAGTGGCGGAAGCAGAGGCCTGGGAAGTAGCTGTCACTCTACCCTCATCCCGCTGGCCAAGGCAGGTCACAGGGCCAAGACCTGCAACAGGGGAGGGGAATGAACACCTCCCAGCCTCCCAGCCGGCCACGCAAAGTCACAGCACAGGGTGGCAGAGAACTCAAATCCACAGGTGCAACCGGTGGACCAGAGTGGTGACGACGCCGCATGTCCCTCACCAAACACCGCGTCGTGTCTGCACCACGACAAGGCCCACGGTCCTGGCGGGGCCAGGATGCGTTACACGCATTTCAGGCAGGGAAGCAGGAACCGCGGCGAGCGCATCTGAGCTGCCCTACGGGGCGCTGCAGCTGGAAATTATTTTCCTCCGCCCGGTCAAAGCAAAACCAAAAACTAACTACGAGGAATACTGTGGACAAAAGAAAAAAATCACATGGAGTCCCTCCCTCATCTCTAGAAGTTTATACTCTTGAGCTGGAGTCGATCTTTGGCAAAAACCCAGCTTGCTTCACCAACTAGAAAAACATGAGTTAAAAATGAATGTGCTCAACTGAAGCAAAGTTGTGAAGAGTGAAAAAGTCTAGAACTCTCTGCGCATTTCTTCAGACGCCTGTCTGGGGCCGCCCTTCCTGACTTCGGTGCCTGTCGCTGCGGAGATCTCCCCCGGCCGGGGCCTGGCAAGCCCTCGGCCTGCTACGGCGCGGGAACAATGCGGTATTTTCTTAGGGAAATGGGGCATCTTTGCCACTCTGGTCCACTGGCTACACCTCTGGCTTTGACCTGCAGTCTGGCTGTTCGGGGGCCGGCAGGAGTGCGGAGGGGCAGAATAATGATACCTGTGTCTTCGCCCCAGATGTCCGCCCGCCACACTGGGCTCTTGTGCGAGGCTTGGAGCGAAGCCGACAGGCAGGGCCGGGGAGCTGGCCCGGCTCTGGGCTCCCTGAAATCCTTAGACTGTTTTACAAACATTGGGGGCTTGGTTAAAACCCAAAGTCAGTTTTTCCAACTTATGCTTTTTCTCCGCGATTTAACCCTATATGTAGCTCTGTGGAGACTTAACCTTTGTGTGGGCATGAACGTGTACACGTGTGTGTGTGTGTGTGTGTGTGTGTGTTTGCACATGCATGTCATGGGAATTGGCACCGTGTATAGAAAAGTTAGGAGCAACAAATTCATCTCAGTTTCTATCACCCACTGGTACTCAACAAGGATACGTTGGAAACGTTTTCTTTGAAGTTGACATGGTGTCATTCCATAGTGAGGAGCAGTGTTCTGGGTTGAATCTCGTGCCTCCCCCAAATTCATCTATGCAAGTACTGATGCTCAGTACCCCCGAGTGACAGGAAATGCGGTCACTGCAGATGTAATTAGTCAAGTAGGATCATGCTGGAGTACGGTGGCCCCCTAATAGGACTGGGGACCTTATCGGAAAGGAAATTTGGACACAGAGGCAGACGTGCACACAGGGAGACCGCCAGGAGAAGGCTGAAGTTCTGCTGTCACCTGTCAAGGTGTACCAGAAGCCGGAGAGAGGTCTGTCACCGACCCAGCCCGTCCCCAGCACCGTCAGAGGGAGCTTGGCCCTGCCGACACATGGGTCTCGGATGCGCAGCCTCCAGAGCCGCGGGACGACACATGGCTGCTGTTTAAGCCCCTCCGCTGGTGGCATTTGTGGTCCTTTGTTGTGGCAGCCCCAGGGACTAATACAGGAGCCGTGACGCCTGGACGTGCAGTGATGCGTTCTTCTCTCCGAGGAATGAGTCACTTTCTTTGCTCTCGTCCAAACTGTACGTTTCATTGAATTTTCCTTTCCATTTCCTGCACTGCCTTAAATAGAATAATAACCCCTCCCCCCTCCTCAGCCCAGTCCAGCAGGTGTGAAGCAGTCGTCTCCACGGCTGGGAACCTGGCTGCCTGGGTAAGCCCCGGCCTCACCGTCTTTGCCCCGTAACGTATTAGCTGCAAGACTTCGGGTGAGTCACTGAACACCCAGGAGCCTCAGTGTCCCCAGCTGTGAAATGGGGAAACAACCTCTTGCGAGACCCGAATAAAGTAATGCACGGAATGCACTGTCCAGGCCACCTGAAAATGAAGGGACCGAGTTTACCGAGACGTGTGGAATTTGCTGGTTCATTTGGTAAACACGGTCAAGAGCCTTCGCCTGTGACGCTATGTCCCAGGTATTGCGATGCAAATTGAATCGGAACATTCCCCACCCCTCCCTCATCACAGCACTGTGGCTAGGTCAGCACTACAAGTAAATAGGAAGTCCTTAGGGCTATGGGAATTATATCAGACATGGACTTTTCAGCTATATGTGACAGAAATCCAGCTCAAACGGACTAAAGCAGAAATGGAAAATTATTGGCTCACTTAATTGAAAAATCCAAGGGCGGACGGCTTCAGGCGTGGCTGGATATGGGTGTTCACACGCTGCTGTTAGGAACCCACCCCTCTCCACCCCTTGGTTCTGCTTGGCCCTACGCTGGTCCTTCTCAGACAGGTGACAAGGTGGCTGCCAGCTGCTCCCAGCTCATACTGTGCTCGTTTGGGAACCCAGCAGCAAAATCTTTTGCCCCAAATGCCAAGCAAAGTCCTGTGGGGGGTTCTCTTTGGCTGTTCAGTGACCCAGTGATGGTGGCCGTGGGTTGGAAATAGAGCAGAGGGTCAGGTCTAGCCCCGGGGCCCATTCGGATGCCAGGGGGAGGAGCCGGCCCTTTGGAGCTGGAGGGAGGGACTGTGGAGAAGCAGTGATTCCCCACAAAGGGAAAATCAGGCACAGGGAATAAAGGCTGAGCAGGTGGAAACAACTGATAGCTAAGCACAGAGGAGTGAGCAGGTGCCTAAGAGAAGAGTGAAATGCTAGGGGAAGCTTCAGGAAGGGCAAATTAAACTGGTCTGAGTTCCCTAGGGATAAAAATGGGTCATAGAAGGAGAGAGTCTAGCAGAGCAAATGGTTTGTGCAAAGCACTTAGACACATTCCCTCGAGCTGTGGTTCCCAGCCCCCCGGGCCAGTGGTACCAGACTGTGGCCTGTTAGGAACCGGGCTGCACAGAGGAGGTGAGTGGCAGGTGAGCCAGTGAAGCTTCTTCTGTATTCACAGCTGCTCCCCGTCACCCGCATCACCACCTGGGCTCCGCCTCCTGTCAGATCAGCGGCAGCATTAGATTCTGCATTATGGTGAGTTGTATAATTATTTCATTGTATATGACAATGCAATAATAATAGAAATAAAGTGCACAATAAATGTAATGCACTTGAATCATCCCCAAAACCATCCCCTCCACCCCCTTCCCTGGGTCCGTGGAAAAATTGTCTTCCATGAAACTGGTTCCTGGTGCCAAAAAGATTGATGACCACTGACCTAGAGGACAAGTCATTCTGTAAGATTGGGGTGGAGTTAATCCAACAGGGAACTTGGTTTACCTGCTCCCAGGTGAGAGAACAGACTGACCTCCATGGTCTTATTTCCTAGGTTGTATGTTTCAGTTTTAGAATTGCCATTTGGTTCTTTTTATAGTTTCCATTGCACTGATGAGATTTCCCCCATCTCATTATTCATTATGAGCGTGTTTTCCTTTACACTATTGAATGCAATACTAATAGCTGCTTTAAAATCCTTATCTGATAATTGCAAAATCTGAGTCATCTCAAGGTTGGTCTCCACTGATCGTCTTTTCTCTTGAAGATGGGTCCCATGTTTCTGGTTTTTTTGTTTGTTGATTCATTTTGGATTGCGTCTTGGGCATCATGAAAGTTATGTTGTGAAGGCTCTGGGCTCAGCTATATTTCTCCAAATATTCTTGTTGTGTTTTTGTTAAACAGAGAATTGAGTTTCTTGGGCTGACCCTTCAAATGCTCTGTCTGTGCTGTAGGTTTTAGGCAGGTGGTGATAACATGGGGCTGGTGACAGGAGAAGTACATGTCATTGTCATCCTCTTTCCCTGACCTGCGGCCTTCCTGCCAAGAGAGGGCATGGCCAGAGAGGAACTCTCTCTCTCTCGGGATAAGACCCCTTGTCCTGGGTGCTTTAGTGTCCAGGAACCACGGTTGGTTAATGGCTACGGAGACTGATCTCTGTGGTCTGTGACGCTGCCCAGGATGCTGTGATTTTGGTTTCCAGCCTTCTGTGGGGCGATAAGATCAGTCTTAGCTCTCGTTAGCGAGCTTCATGCTTTAGAGCAGTAAGGAGGAGCTTTGAAAATGTAATGAAAGCAGAGCTTAAGTCGGTATAACCCTTTGCAAAGCATTTCGGGAGCATCCAGCAAAGCTTAAGCTGTGCACACTCTGTGACCTGCAGTCCCTGTCCTAGATCTATTCCCGAGCGCAGGGCTCCTCAAACAAAAGTTTCATGACTTAACACTTTTCCTATGTGTGATGCACGCTAATGCTTCTTTTTTCTATTTTTTTTTTCATGCTGGTCATGGCTCATTAAATTGATTTCAATACTTATTAATGGTTATGACCCTCAATTTTGAAAAATACTGACAAATAGTGTTTTGAGAAACAAGGAGACAGGGACAAGAGTATTCCTAGAGCATAGTTCACAATGGAAACAGCCTAAGTAGCCGTCAACAGGGGTACAGAGAAATAACATGCAGTGTTTTCATACAAGGGGACGTTATACAGCAGTAAAAATGTGTGGACTGTGTGATACTGGAAATCACAGTATTGACTGAAAGGAGCAGTTGTAGAAGAATAGATACAGTTAAGATATCATCTACCTATTTTTACAGCTTAAAAACATATAATACATAGATTTCAGGGAGATTTTCATACATATGTAGACATGTTTCAAGAAATGCACATGGGTCGGACATGGTGGCTCATGCCTGTAATCCCAGACCTCTAGGAGGCCAAGGCAGGAGGATCATTTGAGGCCAGGAGTTTGAGACCAGCCTGAGCAAGAGTGAGACTCCGTCTCTACTAAAAATAGAAAAATTAGCTGGGCATGGTGGTGCACGCCTGTAGTCCCAGCTACTCGGGAGGCTGAGGCAGGAGGATCGCTTGAGCCCAGGAGTTTGAGGTTGCTGTGAGCTAGGCTGATGCCGCTGCACTTTAGCAAGACTCTGTCTCAACAACAAAAAAAGAAAGACAGAAAGAAAGAAAGAAATGCACAAGAATAATTAGCACCAAACTCAGGATAACTCTAGCTCTGGTGGGACACTTGGGCTTCCGTCATTTCGTCTGGTGACGTTTCCTTTCCTAACCCAGTGGAGAGCACGTGTCTCTTTGCTATATAAGTAAACCTCCTTGATCATCTGAAGTTTTTATTTTTTAAAAAAATTCCAACAAAAGATAAGATTGAAGAGCTGGTTTCTTGGTATTCCGGGTGCCAACGTGCCAATTTCCCCCTGGTCTGAGTAGTTCCTGCTACATCCCAGCCCTGATTAACTAAGAATTCGCCCAAACCCTTTGTAAAATGTGAAATGACCAGTGCTGCCTGGGGGAGCCAGAGAGCACGGCCGCTGCGCCCACGGGCATCCCGCGTCGCCCGCTGTGACATATTGATTTGATTCCTAAGGGAAAGTGTCCCGCGCGCCCCTTGGCGCTGGGCCCGCGACGACCCAGAACCGCTGCGCAGAAGCAAGCGCTCGCCTGGGGAACGAGGGAAGGAGCAGGGTGTCGGGGAGCTCAGCCGTTCACTGTGCCTCTGCTCCCCGCCTTTGGCCCTCCAGCAAATTCTTTCCGGGTCTCTTTTAAAAAGTTTCACGGGGAACCGGCGCATAGAGGCCCCGCAGCCGGCTGGCCCTTACCCACGCAAAACCGGGCTACTGAGGAAGAAATTACTGACTTAGCAGCTAAAGCACCTGAGGGAGGGAACAAGAATGTGCGCACATAATCGGGTCTCCTCGGAGAGCAAACTAAGGTGGGACGTGTCTCGTTACTTAATGACCCGGCTTAGGAGGGTTCTGGAAGGTTTCCAAGCACAGAAAATAAGGCCCCAATTAGAGGCTGGGAGGAGGGTGCAGATACCCCCTGGCAGCGGGTGGGTCGGGAAGGGGTCGGCCGGCTCTGACCTGGCACCCCCCGGACTCGCGCCCTCTGCTCTCACGTTATGTGGCTCTCTTCTAGGAACGCCACCATTTCCCTAGAAATTGCCTGGTCTCATTAGGGAACTGGCCTCTCGGGGTGCCGGCCTGCTGTCCTGCCTGTGTCCTCCTCCGACCGGAAACATGTGAATTGGTGATCCTGTCCTCCAGCTGTGTGGCCTGGGAAGTCTCGGCTCCCTGAGGCCTCCGAGAGCCTGGGTTCTCTTCCCAGGTGACCGGGACAGCACAGGCAAGCTACTGAGTCAGCACTGTCATGTCAGCTCAAGGGACAAAAGCCAAGGACTGCTGGCAGCCCCTAGAAGCTGGAACAGGCAAACACGGATTCTACCCAGAGTCGCCAAGGGCCACACCTCAACCTCAGACTTCCGGCTTCCAGACCGTGAGAAAAGACACGTCTGTTGTTTAAAGTCACCCAGTTTGCGGCACTTGTACCAGCAGCCCCAGGACACTCACACGGCATCTGAGACACTTCACCATGAACTGTCACCCGCATGGACAGGGGGCAGCTGACGGGGGAGGCTCGGGGCGCTATGGTGGCATCTGAGGGGCTCACCTCATTCGTCCCTGGCGGTTAGTGGACATGAAAGGGTTAACCCTGGTCAATTCAATAAAGAACCTGTTTGTTATTCCGAAAGATTCCACGACTGCTATGAGCTGAACGTTTGTGTCCTCCCCAAGTTTATTCGCTGAAACTCGAATGTGTTCGGAGGTGGAGCCTTTGAGAGGTGATTAGGTCACGAGGGTGGGGCCCTCGTGAATAGGGTTAGTGCCCTTATGAGAAGAAACACGAGAGGGTTTGCTTACGCCCTTCTTGTTTATTATTTTTTCCCTCTCTCTTCGCCGCCGGCGTGTGAAGGAGGCCTCGTAGGTCCAGATTTAGACGGTGGCAACAGAGAGGGCTGCAGCCCTGCTCGCGTGTGAGGGACGCTGTAAAGGAAGTGCCCAGGGCAGGCAGGTGTGGGGCGTGTTGCCAGCAGTGTCCTGGGAGCGGGTGCGGTTGGAGCACCCGCCTCTGCGACTGGATGGCCCTGGACGTGTTCCTCCCCCTCCCCCTGCCCCTTCCCTGTAAACGGGATAATAACAGCACTGACCTCGTGGGCAGGCTACATGGAATAACACGTGCCCAGTGCTTAGAGTGGCCCGGGGCACACGTCGGGCACACAAATATCACTATGGTATCACTGATCCTCAAAGACCCGGCTCAGCGGGGAGGCTACGTGGAGAGGTGCTGCCATCTTCCTCGGCCCCAAATCGCTTCATTTGCCTTTTCCCCTTTCTTTTCCTTCTGTCGTCTTTCTTCCCCTCCCCTACGCGATGGAGGGTGTGGCGGGTGGGGAAGGGGCGGACGGTACCGGGAGGGTCCCTGCACCTGGGGGTCCCCACGCCTGCAGCCTCGCTGTCTGCACAAAGACGCTGGTCCCACGGGCAGTGTCTGACGGTTCCAGCAAGACTAGTGCGGGGCCCTCCCTAAGCGCCGCCCTTGTTCGCGGGAAATACTCGTCCTCTGTTTACGGTCAGGCTGGACTGTTTGCTACGGACGCTGTGAATCCAGACGGGCGGATTTGAGCGGGGAGGTCCCCTCCAAACCTCACGCTGAAACTTAATTGCCATTGTGACCATGTTGGGAGGCGGGACTTTTAAGAAATGTTTAGGTCACGAGGGTCCCTCATGAATGGACTCATGTCGTTATCACGGGAGTGGGGTCGCCCCCTCTTGTGTGGTCTCTTGCTCTTTCTCTCCCTCCCTCCCTCCTCTTCCTCCCCTCCTCCTCCTCCTCACTGGGGCAGAGAGAATGTCGTGTCCCCGCCTGTCTGCCGTCACGTGTCCCCCTCAGCGTGGGGCCCTGGCACATCTGCGTCCTCCCGCCCTCCAGCTAGAAGGCCGCGTTTCGGGGCACAGCAATTTCCAGAGCACACGGGGCTGGCGAAGGCTCGAGCGTGGCAGGGGCCACCGTGGCCTGCGCCTGCCACATGCCCAGGGCCACGGGGCTTTGCTCAAGCCCCGACAGGCACGGAGGGAGAGTGGCCGGCTGGGGGTGGCCCTGGGTACGCAAACTCCTGCTGAGCCCCCTCCCACCAGGTTCACCCCCATGTGGGTTGACGAGAACCTTCTGGAAGGTGTGCTCAGCACCTCCTGCCACCCAGCCTGGAGCCAGGCATGGACAGTGGTGGTGGTCAGCGAGGCGGCTGCTGCTGAGCTGACTTTGAACTTGAACTATTTTGAAATCCAGCTCGTAAATTTCCAGCCCGGCCGGGGCCTCACCTGAGGTCTGGGCGCGGGGTTTGCAGAGGGGCCGGGGGGCTGCAGCACAACGCGGCATTTACAGCCCCGCTGCCAGCGGCTGCGTGTGTGCGCGCTTGTGTGTGTGTGTGTGCGCGTGCGTGTACCTGGGGACAGAATGTCTGTGGATGGTGCCAAAGGGAGGGCCCCCTACATCTGGAAAGTGTCAGGTTTAATGCCCAAAGCCACCGGCCCAGGTCAGCTGAAAGCGCACGTCTGCTCCCGGCCGCAGCTGTGCAAACTCCCGCTGCCCGGGCTCCGCCGGGCTCATGTCAAGTTCCCGCAAAGACAGTGGCCCCTTTGTCAGACTCCTTTCCAGCCCCCCTCAAAGTCACCGGCCTGCCGCGGGGCCCCCCGCCACAAACAGCTGTGGGGCAGCATCTGTCTGAGGCCGCATTCATCCCGCCACGAGAAGGAAAATATCGCAATTTGGGGTTGCACGTCCACGGCTCGCCCAGCGGCCTGCACCTCTTCCCTGCCCCTGAGACCTCCCTGTCTCAGCCGCCCAGACGCCCCCCACCCCGGGCCGCAAACAGCCCACGGCAGATGCGACTGTTCCCCGCGGGGCCAGCGCTGCTGTGTGTGCGTCAGCGTGGGTGTCGCTCGGAAAACCCTCTCCCTGTGGATGTGGTTTGGGTTGTGTGTTCGGAGGGGGATAGGAGCACAGCCATGTGTGTGCATGTGTGTGTGCGTACATGTACATGTGCGCGTGTGTGCATGCATGCGTTTGTGCATGCATGCATGTGCACAGGCACACACGTTCATGCGTGAGAGGTGGGAATCGGTTAGGGATCAATGGGAGAGAGCCGACGCCGCCTGGGCAGCCCCGGAAGCAGACCCCAGCAGTGCAGGGGTGCAGTGTGGTCCCAGTGGGGGGTCAGGCCGCCCATACAAGGTTCTGCATCTGCCACGCTCGACCCCACTGCAGCTCCCAAAGAGCCATAGGAAAGCAGCCTCAGAACTGTCCCCAAGGAGGTGAAAGGGGGGCATTGGCCCTGGGGGCTCCGTGGGTGTCAGCCCCACCCCTGCGCCTGCGTTTCCCACGCACGGAGGCCACGCAGGTTCCCGCAGGTGTGACACACGCCACAGCCTCCAGGAAGCCCCGGGGGAGGCAGCAGGAGGTGGGAGACGAGCACCAAGAACTGCCCATCTGCAGCAGCAGGGGGAGGACGTGGGCCGACGGGGCCGGGGGACATGGGAGCCGTCCCAGGGCAGGGCCGTCTGCTCGGCTTAATAACTGGTATGATTATTAGGTGCCAATACTCACCAAGCACTCACAAGGTATCAGAGGGTACACTAAGTACTTCACACCATTATCTCATTGTATTCTTCACCGTCACCACGGTTAGTTCATGCTGTGCTTCGCGTAAGAGCTGCATTCATTGACTCACCTATAGGGAAAAAAAATACGTGTGTGTGTGTGTGTATATCTACATACATATATATATAAACTTTTTCTGTAAAGAAACTCCCAGGAGGTAGGGCCCAGTCCTTCTGGAATTCATTGGTATCTTCTGTCATTTCTTCTAAAATGCTTTTAACTTAAGCATTCAATTTAACTCAGCAAACATTAATGGATCGTGCTCAACCCTCTTCCAGCAGCTGGGGGTTGGTTGGAAGGTAAAGTCCCTTCCACCATGGAGTTGCTGCTAGTGTAGAAGACACCAAAAAAGTGAACCCCATAATTTTAAGGGGTGACCCCTTGTATGAAGACTGTGAAACAGGGTGATGGAATACAGACAGCCTGGGGGATGAGGGATTGACAATTGAACAGGAAAATCAGGGAAGGCTTCCCTGAGGAGGTGACATTTGAGCAGAGCCCTAAATGGTGACAAGAATCCAGCCTCTGGTTCCAAGAAAGATGTTTCCTCCCACTCCACTTTCCCTTTGGTTAGAAGCCTCTGCCCAGAGAGGGACAGCAGGAAAAACTACTTCATAGGAAGCTTCCAGGTGTCTGGGACTCTGTCCCGCTGCCTTCTACGCAGAGACTTCACCGGGCCCTGGACGTCGGCAGATGCCAGGAGCCTCGTTGTGCGCTGCGCCTAGCAAAAGCACAGCAAATAAATCTGAACCGGGGGTACTTTCCTTAGCGTGGCTTATTTTTGCAGCTCTGGCGTTTCCTTGTATGTTAAGAAGCCCTGGGAAGTTATTTGCTGAACAGGAGCCTTCGGAATTTCTCAAAGTCTTTTTTTTTCGAAACCTTCTTTCCCTTTGCTCTTGTTTTTCTTCTCTTTGTTTGGATTTTGAGCAAAAACTTCCTACCCGCTGTGATATTTTCCCCATGAATGTCACCAAACTAAGTAGGCTAGAAAAACAGTCGTGGGGCAGATGGGGCAGTGGCCAGGAATTGGGGTAAACAGCAGCCTGGGAACCTCCCGAGAGGAAGCAGCGGCAGCTGCTCTCACCTTGACTCATGTCAGCAAATTGCTCCAGAATCAAGTTTGCCATCTAAGTCCCATAGAGGTCATCCCCTTGCGAGACAACACTTCTGTACGTCCCTTGCAGTGGGAAGTTGCAGTGACAGAGGTCACCCTGGAGCCCACGTGTGGTGTGGGGCTGGTAGCAGAGCGTCTTGGGTCTGGCAGTCGCTTGGGGAACCCCGGCTGATCCAGCTTCACGGCAATATTCAATCTGCCCCGGGTCTGAACTCTTGAACGACAATGATTTGAATTTCAAAGGATTAAAAGAAGCCCATGGAAATGGTGATTAAACCCTTGAACTTTTTACCAAAAAAAAAAAAAAGAGAGAGAGAGAAAAGATCATTTCCGAATCAAAGAGCTGCCAAAAAGTCGAATGTGAAGGGAAGAATGTCAATTGTGCCCTTAGACAATTTTGTTGGGGGAAAAAAATACGGAAAGGAAAAGAAAAAAAAAATCATTCTTTGTCATCTGTCTGCTCTAAGAATTAGAGCAGAATTCCCAAACCTGGTTAAATCGAGACAAAATTCGCTTATTTAATTTTTATCATTTGAGATTTATTTTTCAAGATGAAGTTCAAATCGAACCTTTTTTTCCCCCTTCTTTTGAAAATGGGGACGTTTTGACCCCACACCAAAGTGGATTGACCTTAAGTACCCTTTCTCTGGAAACTTACCCTTAAAAAACGTAGCCTTCCTGTCCTTTGTTCCCTGAATTTATCTACCAGACTGATGTCAGAGAGAGAACTATTTCATGTCCCTGTCCTGCATCCCATCAGTTGGCATCTAGACTCCACTGCGTCAAAATCCGCTTCTTCTAGAGGCTTCTGTGTCAAGGAAGAGCCACTACTTCTCACCTTCCTCATCTCTTCCGTATTGGTCAGGATGAGCAATGTCAGCTGCTGTAACAAACAGCCCCAATCTCAGTGGCTTCTTGCCCAGCTAGAGGGCTCTGCTCCACGCAGTCATCCGGGGACCCCGTCTCCCTCCGTTTTGTGGCTGCTCCTCCTGGAGACCAGCCAGTGGGTGGAGAAGGCACGTGAGGGGGCTTCTATGGGCCTGGTAGTCATGCATGTCAATCCCACCCATCTTCCCCTGGCCAGAACTCAATCATGAGGCCACACTTACCTGCACGGGAGGCTGGGAAATACAGCCCAGCACCTTCCTCTGAGGGCAGAGGAGAACTCAAACACCAGTGGACAGTAGCCATCCTGGCATGCATCCCACTTTTGCCTCCTCTCTTGGGTGTCACCCCCTGTTCTAGTTCTACATCCATGTATCTGGCGAAGGCGGTGCAGGCTGCTGCAGCCGGTTAGCATAGACGGGGCGGCTTAAACAGCAAACATGTATTTCTCACATTTCTGGAGGCTGAGAGGCCCAAGATCAAGGTGCTGGCAGAGCCGGTGTCTGGTGAGGACCGGCCTCCC
>CM052452.1:3125014-3145850 GCA_028533085.1 Varecia variegata
TGTGTGCATACATGCATGTGTATAGATGTGTATGCATGGATGTGTCTATATGTGCATAGATGTGTGTATGTGTGTGCATAGTTGTATATATGTGTGTACACATGTACACATGTATAGATGTATATGTGTAGTGTGTATAGATGTGTGTGCATGGATGTATATATGTGTATAGATGTGTGTATGTGTGCGTACATGTATATATGTATGTGTGTATACATGTGTACATGTGTATAGATGTATGTGTGTAGTGTGTATAGATGTGTGTGGATGTGTATAGATATGGGTATGTGTGTATACATGTGCATATGAGTATAGATGTGTGTATGTATATAGATACACATTGTGTTTATGTGTGTACACATGTATAGATGTGTATGTGTAGTGTGTATAGATGTGTGTGGATGTGTATAGGTGTCTGCATACATGTATATATGTGTGTATACATGTGTACATGTGTATAGATGTGTGTGTAGTGTGTACAGATGTGTGTGCATGGATGTGTATATACATGTATAGATGTGTGTGTGCATACATGTATATATGTATGTGTATATACATGTGTACATGTGTATAGATGTATGTGTGTAGTGTGTATAGATGTGTGTGGATGTGTATAGATGTGGGTATGTGTGCATACATGTATATGTGTGTATACATGGCATATGAGTATAGATGTGTGTGTATATAGATGTGTATGTGTGTATACATGCACATATGTGTATACACATTGTGTTTATGTGTGCATACATGAATGCACGTAGGCATGGATGTGTGTGCATGCATGTGGAAGTGTGTGTGTGTGTTTAAATGCACTGGTCGCCTTGGTGACGTCACACAGAGAGGCAGGAGGCGCAGTGTCCAAGGCCGGGCCGGCTGAGCTGGGGAGTTTCCCTGGCGGTGTGCCCGGGCTCAGGCCGTGCCTGGCACACCTGGAAGCAGACCCTGGTCATACTTAATGCCTTTATCATCAGCCCTGATTTATGGACGGGACCGCGAGGCCCAGTGTGGGCAGGCGACTTGCCCAGGTCACACAGCCGGGAAGTGCCAGAGCTGGGGTTTGAACCCAGGCGGCCGGGGCGTGCCCACAGCAAGAAGACCCCTCCCTCCGTCTGTGAACCTTCCAGCCGTGTCCGTCGCCATGGTGAGAAGAACCTACAGTCCCGGTGCACACCCCGCTGTGGGCGGTGCGGGTCCCTGTCTGCGATTTGGAGAGAAACACATGCGAGTCCCGAAACGTGCGCAGGCAGCTGTGAGGCTCCCCCTGGGGACAGGAGGCTGCTCCTCCGTGGGTGCTGACTGGGGCTCACGGGGAGGAGAGGCTCTTTGTTCCAGAGACGCCCCTGAATGATGACCCCAAACGGCCCCTGCCTGAGAGTTTTAACACCCGGCCCCGCTGTGTGAGTTCAGGCAAAACACCTGCCCTCTCTGTGCCTCTGTTTTCGCATCTCTAAAGGAGATGTAACTTTCCGTATTCTGCCAATCTTTCCAGATCGTGATGTCAACCCCTGGGGAACTGTGAAGCACAACAAGTGTGACTCAAGGAGCCAGCCAGTGTCCCCCCAGGGGCTGCTGCACGGGTGACCAGGCCCCTTCTGGGTGTGTCGAGTCGGCACACTACACGGACCGGCGGAGCGTGGCGTGCACCCCCCACCAGGAAGCAGGCATGCCAAGCCCTGGCCTCTGGGAGCTTCCAGAGTAGCGGGCGAGACTGGGAGGTGACCTGTGAACGGTCACCACGTGGAAGGGCAGGAGCTTTGCTTTCAACGCAGCCTGGGCTTGAGGGCCTTGGTGGTGCTCGCCCGGGTGGGTCTGCTTGCTTCCTTCGGAGCCCTCCCTGCAGGTCACAGAAATGCCTTGTTGTCAGGCATTGGGACCTCAGTCCTCCCACTCCCCCATGTCATGGTCCACTGGGGCCCACGGACAGCCATCTCCCACATCCACCCAGCAACCTCCAGGGTGGCTTTCTACTTAGTAGCTGTGTGACCTCAGGCAAGTCACTTAACTTCTCTGAGCCTCCATGGCTCAATCTGCTTTATTGTATTATACTTTTTTTGTTTTTTGTTTCAGAGACAGAGTCTCTCACTCTGTTGCCCAGGCTGGAGTGCAGTGGCCTAATCATAGCTCACTGTAGCTTCAAAATCCTGGGCTCCAGTGATCCTCCTGCCTCAGCCTCCCAAGTTGCTAGGACTACAGGTGCATGCCACCACATCGGCCATTTTTTTTTTTTTTTACTTCTTGTAGAGACGGGGTCTTGATATGTTGCCCAGGCTGGTCTCAAACTCCTGACCTCAAGTGATCCTCTGCCTCTGCCTCGGCCTCCCAAAGTGCTGGGATTACAGGTGTGAGCCACCACACCCCGCCATCAACTGCTTTGGAAACAACCTGCATTTATCTTGAGCGTCGGGACAGTTGGCAGGGTTCACGTGCACAAGGATGCGTGTGCGGAGACCTGTGCGAGCCGCCTGTGAAGGCACAGCCGCTTCCATTCGAGTTTCTTCAATGCCGTTGGCAACAGATGGCTGACGGCTCTCAGTGAAAAAGCCTTTTTTCTCCCCGCCCTTCCCTCTGGCCTTTCTCCCAGCACCGGGCTTCCGCTGCACAAGGCAGCCTGAGAAAATGCCCCTGAGACTGGGGTGCTGGGGGGAGCTCCCTAAGGCTTGGGATCACCCTAGGTCACTTTTCTTTCTTCTCCACCATGTGCTCTTAAAAGCAGGTGACTTCACGAGCTTGGGGGTGATCGTCTCCCCTCCCAGGGGTGTGTACACAGGAGTCTCCCCTTCTTCCCAGCATGGGACACAGCAGGACCCCTTGTCAAGGGTACCCCAATACCTCTTTCCCATTAAATATCTATGCTCTCTGCCCAATTTCTCTCTGTCCCCAAACTCTCCTCTCGTTAACCCAACTTTGGAAGCAGTTGGGATCAGATCATTCCTAAAACTTGCTTCAAAACGTCTGCGGACTCCCCACACCCTGGCAGGTAAGTCCAAATCCCCTAGCACAGTGCCGGCAGCCTCTGCCCCTTCTTGCAGCGAGTGGCTGGGAACTGGCACCCAGATCTTGAAAGACCCCTCCATTTCTGCTCTTCGAGCCTCACATTTCAGAGGTTCAAGCCCCTTTTCCTCCTGAGCTGGGCCAAGGCAGCCTCCCACGCACCGGGTAGCCCCTGGCTCAAACGAATTTATGGAAATTCCAGCCTTCCCTCCCGCCTTTGACATTTGCGGACCATCTGGCATGGTCAGAGTGGAAGCGCCCACAGTACCAGCTTTCAATCGATGGCAGCCCCCAGTCTGCAGCAGTGGATCTGAATAGGTCAGAGGTCACAGTCGCTGGGGTCATCTGCGTGGGTGTTTGACATTTGTAGTGCAGTCGAGTTTCCCTGGCGTTTGGTTGTATATGCATCTCCAGTGTTATTCCACACAGCGCAGTCCGCTTCAGGGGAAATTGTGTGTGAGTGCAGGGAAACTTCCAGAACCCGGGTGGACATAGTCGTAGAGGCACCCCTGATAAGTGGGCTTCCGTGGTGGGTACAAATGGCACGCGGGGGCCGCGGCTGGGGTAAGGCAAGAGAGGACTAGCCTAGAGCATGGAATTTAAGGACATGCCCCAAACACAGAAATCGTGACAAAGAGTATTTTATTGCAATATTTTAAAAGTCAAAATGAATGCAAACAATTCAAGATGACCAAAATATCAACATTTTAAATAAAGCCAGGAGGACCTCCCCCCTTGGTAGCTGTGGCCACTCGAGGGGTCATTTGTTCACTTCCCTGTGATGAGAAGTGGCCAGTTCTTGTCGAAGGCTTTCTCCAGGGCAGCCAATCAGAGGACCCAACTGAAGCCAGCGCTCTCCTGTGGGCCCCGGCTGGTGGGCGCTCGGGGAGAAGGTGAACCTCAGTGTGCTCACGTTCTAGAAAGAATGGCCCCAGTTTTGTCCTGGGAGGTGACAGCAGTTCAGCCATCCACAATGGTCAAGCTGCCCAAGGGCTGAAGGATGGTCTTGCCTAAGAATTGGAGAAAACTGCGTCCACTGTCATATTTTTTTCCCTCCAGAATGTTCCTGATATTCAAACCTTTGGTTAATTCGCTCGTGAAGCTGCCCCGCCCTCTGTCAAGCTTCCTTGAGGGCACCTGGGATGCTAATGCACCTGGGATGCTAATGCACCTGGGATGCTAATGCTCGCTGTTGGGCTGTTCAGGTGGAATCTTTAAAAACCACCTCCTCGGAGAAAGCCTTCCCCGAGCACCCTGTAGTGGATTATTCTTGATTCAGCACCTTGTTAAGTTCCTCGTGTGTGCTGGCTCCTGCCCCCCAGGGCGGGGCTGTCTCAGGAATGCTGGTTCCCAGGCGTAGCCAGGGCTGGGTGCGCCGTGGGGCTTGTTCAAACTTGACCGAATGAACATGCTTCATTCAAGGTGCTGCTCTCAGTTTGGGGTGTCGGAAGAACAGACTCTGACACTCCCCTTCCTGGCCCAAGGTCTTGGGCCCCCTCTGGGCAGACAAAAGGGCAGTGGAGCCAGGGTATCCGTCCACTCTTTCGCACCCCCCTGTCCTCTGCTCTCTGTGCTGTAGTCTTAGCCTCTCCCTCATTCTCCTGAAGGGAACGGATGGGTGGGTCCCTGGGCATGGGTGGGGGCGTCTGTGTGGGTGGGAGCTGGAACCGCAAGCACCCCTTGCCAGTCAGCCCATCAGAAAGCAGGAAGAAAGGGAGGCACGCGTCCTTCTCCCTCTCCAGAGGCAGGAAAGGGGGAAAGGTGGGTAAGACGCTAGTCCGTAAGCAAGAACCTGCCTGGAAAACACTGCGGGAACAGCCAGGTGCCGGGTGATCCCAGGCAGTGTCTCTGATTTCCCCAGGGCTCTCCACCCCGAGGGCCCCATGAGCTGGCCTTAGGTGCACAGGTAACCCAGGCAGCGGCCCCAGGGCGCGGTGGCCACTTTAGCACATAAACAAGGGGGCCAGGTTGGAAGGAGAGGACCCAGGGAACAGGTCTGGAAGCCTCCTGGGCACTTAAACATCTTGTTTTGCTCCCTCAATTGTAAGTTGCAGATAAAATTAAAACTTCCAAATAGACAAATTTCTATAGATGCTTTATTGGGACTCACATGAGATTAGAGAAAACTTGCAATTGCCATGCGAAGTATTCTGACTTGGGATGACCAGGGACCCCCCCCCCCCAGCACCCCGGCTGCGCGGCGCGGGGTGCCCAGCTCGGGCGGCGGGGCTGGCGGCGCGGGAGGCCCCGGCGGAGGCACGGGCCGGGCGGGGAGGGGCCGGGGAGGAGGCGCCTAGAAAAGGCGGCGCGGGCCGGGGAGGTGCGAGAGGGCCGGCGGCGGCGTGCGCCTCGGGCTGGGCCGGCGGGAGCGGAGCGCAGCGCAGGCAAGGCCGGGCCTGGGGCGGCGGGGAGGGGGACGCGGGGGTCGCGGGGCGCCGGGCCTGACCGCCGCCTCTCGCTCCGCCCGCAGGTCTCCGGGCGCGCAGCCCTCGCCCCGCCGCCGCCTGCCCCGGGCCCGGAGCGCGGTGGAGGAGGCCGCCGAGGAGCCGGGGGCCCGCGCCCCGCGCCCCCCAGACATGGTGGGCCACCTGCATCTGCAGGGCATGGAGGACGGCCCCAAGGAGCAGGGCCGGGAGGGCTTGCTGGACAGCCCCGACTCCGGGCTGCCCCCCAGCCCCAGCCCCAGCCCGCCCTTCTACTCGCTGGCGCCTGGCATCCTGGACGCGCGCGCGGGGGCCGCCGGCGCCTCCTCGGAGCCCCTGGGACCCAGCGAGGCCAGAGCGGTAAGGACGCGTCCCTGCGCCGAAACGGGGGGCCGGGCGGGCGGCGGGTGGGCCAGGGAGGCTGTGCCCGCCGCGCCCCCAGACGCGCCACTGCAGACGCCCGGACTGGCTTCCTCCCCTCCCACCCCCGCAGCCACGGAGGTGGCCCAGCGACAGCCACGCTCCTCAGGTGGGGACCAGGGTGTGTAGGTGGGGGTGGTCCAGCCTGACCCCGGGACCTGCAGACCTTCCCCCCGCGGTGGGCCCCTCTCCAGAGGGACTCTTCTTACTGTCAGCAGTAAAGGGGGCCTAGCGCGCAGGGATAAAAGACAGTGGCCGAAATTCCCGCAGAAGTTAGCTGCTCCCTACGTGGGCTGGAGCCCAGAGGTCAGGCATGTTGCAGACATCTGTGCCCAGGTCCCTTTGCTGTTCCTGACTTGGTGCCCTGTTTACTGCCTCCGAGCGGCCAACGTGAACGCCTTTTTCTTTCTTTCTTTCTTTTTTTAAAACCAAACCCAGACAGGAACGCTTGCTTCCGAGGATATTAAGGGATGTTGACGTGGAGCTGCGGCGGGCGGGCGGGGAGGCTGGAACCCCAGGTCAGGAAACGCAGTTTTGTCTCCTGCCAGGCTTAGCGCAGGGTAGGGGTGGACTGGACCCGCCGAGGGACCCCGCAGCTCGGCGGGCGGGGGGTGGGGGAGGGCCGCGTGGGCACAGCGGGCGCCCTCGTGACTTGAGGAAATGACAAGTTGAAATGAGTGGAGGTTGCCAGCAATCCCAGTGGCATATCCCGATTCCTGCCCGCGCCCTGGCCTACTCGCTGCACACCCTAACATCTTTTCTGCCGGGGTGTGCGCGCGCATGCGTGCTGGCTGGACGCCACTTTCCTGGGGCCCCCGGGTGCCTCCTGGCACCTCACAGGGCAAAGCATGCCTCCGCCCTGGAAATCCTCCTCCACGCAGCAGAAAGGGACCAACGGCTCTTCCCCTGCCTCGAGCCTAATGACACGAATTTCACTTGTGCCTCCCCCGTTTCCTAGTCCAGCGGGTCCCCAGCTTGGCTGCCCGTTGGAATCACCTGTGGAATCGTAAAGCTACCCACGCTCGACCCCTGATGGTCTCATCCAATGGATAAAGGGTTCAACTTGGGCATCAGGATGTTTCAGATCTCCCGGGGCAATTCCAACATGCAGCAGAGTTTGAGGAGCATTATCTTAAACCAAATCATACAGTGGATTTGAACTTCGGTCTCTTTTGGGGGCTTGGGCTGGAAGAGGCACTCGGGACTTCCAGGAGTGGATGGGGGTGACCAAGGCTGTCTGCAGTGAACCTGATCTTGCTGTCCGAATGGGCCAGTCTTCCTGCAAGGGTGCCTGGGACTTGGCACGGTTGCGTGTTTGGGCTGCACATGTTGGGAATAAATCCCTGTGGTGTCTTGCACGGTGGGGCTCAGGGAAAGGGGACGGGAACCAGCCTTCGCTTTGATTCCTTCCCTGACCCAGAAGCCTCCTTAAAGAGGCGTTTCTGGATGTTTGCTCTGCCGTCCAGGCCAGCCAGCGGCCGCCACGGGAACGGCATGCCTGGAGTACTTGTCTTGGCTGTTCTATTTGACTTTATTTTTCCCCTTCCTGCTAACTAACAGATGCCAGGTATGGAGCTGTGCTGCCCTGGCCTTCAGCTTGGCTGAAAAGCAAAGCCTGGGGTTGTTTCCCACAGGGAGTGATAACCTGGCATTCACATAGCCCTTAACTGGCCCCAAGCCCTTTATTTGCATCAACTCATTTAATTTTCACAATATTCCTGTGAAGTATGCGTTTCTGCTGTCCCTGTTTTCCAGAGGAGGGAAGCTGAGGCACAGAGAAGTTTAGCAACTTGCCCAAAGTTGCCCAGCCAGTAAGTGGTTGGTTGTGCTGGGCTAGAACCTGGGCAATCTGGCCCCAGAATCTGCCCTTGAACCTTATATTGTCCTACATTTCACTGTGTAGCTAATTAACTACCTATGGTTGTTTTTTGTTTAATTGAGAAACAAAATGCCTGTGTACCTACGGGTGAGAGGTGCTGCTTTTAATAAAAAGAGAGGAAGTGGTTGCCAAGGGCAACCTCTTCTCAGTTTGGGGCCTGCGACTGCGGCCACGCCCACCTGCCCCATTACCCAGCAGGCAGGGCACCCCACCCCCGCCTCCCCGTCACTTTGCTAAACTTTGCCAACCTGGTGTTTAACAGCCCCGCGCTCCTCCGTCAGTGGCTCCCTGAGACAGCCCTTTCCGGGAGAGAGAGACAGAGCCGTCCCGTGTCCTGGGCTGGTGGTTTCAAATGGCCAGGGAAGGGGCTGGGGGCCGTGTGGGTCTGGGTATCTGTCCTGACGCCCTGTGACTGGCACTGCCCTGCTGATCACAGTTGGTGGCATGTGCCTCTGCTAGTGGAGTGGGCTCCAGTCCTGTCCCCAAACCCTAACTGCTGAGGTCCTCACCACCTTGTCACCCTCTTTATATCACTGGACCTGCATGTGAAGTCCACTCATGCTTTGTGTCATCAAACAGTCCCCCCACTGTGTTCTAACAAGCTGGGCTTGGCATCTGGACGGTGCCTGGGGACGCGGGTGTCTGGGCAGGGGCTGGCTGCGAGATTGCGCCCCGAGACGTGAGAGGCATGGGAGACCAGCCGCGCCCCCACTTTGGGTTTTCTTGCTGGGGCACAGGTGGGAACATGCCTGGTGGCTCCCAAACCAAATGAAGATACGGGAGTCAGTCAGTGGTCCCACCAGTATTTATTGAGCACCTACTGTGTGCTGCACTCTGTGTAGGGCTGTGAGGGACACAGCGGAGAACAAGCTGTCCCTGCCTTTGTGGAACTGGTGTTCTAGTGGGAGAGACACAGTTCCCAGCTTGAATACGGGTTTAAATATGTGACTGAAGCAGTATCAGGTGGTTGGTGAGTGTCCTTAAGACAAAAGGAAGCATAACAGGTGGAGCTACTGTAGCCAGGGCGGACGGGGACGTGATGTTTAATAGAAAGCTGGAAACATCAGGGAGTGACTCCGTGGTTCTGGGGCTGCAGTGCGTCTCAGTGCGAAGGATGGCCGTGCAGAGGTCCTGGGGCAGGAATGAAGTGGGTGTGCTCCAGGAGCCCCGGGGAAGCCAGGGCAGCTGGGGGTGGGAGGTGGGGGACACTGCCAGAGGCCAGGTCAGGGACTTCCTGGCTAAGCTGAGGTTAGACATTAAAATTCCCTTGACTCTTTTAAAATGTACTTGGGCCTGTTTTATTTTTATTTTAAAAAAGGCCTCGTGAGCTCCTATACTTGCTAAATTAGAAACCCAAATGAGAGACTTGACTGAGAAGGGTGCCCGTAAGGGACGCGGGAAGTGGCCTGTCGCATCTGGGTGGGGCCTGTGTCCGGGAGGGCGGGCCCTGCCCCTGCAGGAGCCCAGGATGGCGCGGGCTGCCCACCGGGCCAGGCGGGGGCCCGGCGGGGTGGCGGTTGTCCGTCGGCTGCATTTGTCCCACATGTTTAAAGCCAGGAGGGCAAAGGATACAGCCGTGAGCAAGGCAGACGCCGTCTCTGCCACCTTTGGGCCCCCAGGCCCGACCGTCCTTGCAGACTGAGTGAACACCCAGTGTCCCCCTCCTCCCGCCCTGCCCTGCGCAGCTGCGGGCGTCGGGGGTGGGCGTCGAGGCGGCAGGGATGCGTCTCCCTGAGTTAGTACGGGCAGCATGGGGAGCTGGCCCTGTCCCAGCTCACCGCCCTCAGGGAGCCCACAAGTGGCATTGGGTATCTTACGTTGTGTTCTCTAGGGTTCTGGGGGGGGGGAATCTAAGTGAACAGCCCCCTGCGGCAGGGGACGGAGCCATGGAACGATGGCAGGGAGGGATGGCCTGAGCTCTGTCACCCTCAGGGCCCCGTCCCCTGTCGGGTCTCCCTGGTCAGCGTACGTCGCGTGCGTGTCTGAGCGCCACTCTGAGGACGTGCCGGAGGACGAGGGCTGCTTCCCTCCACCCACGTTCCGGGAGGAGCCCCCCGGGCCGGGCTCTCAGTGGAGTCGGTGGTGGGCGTGGGCTGTCTTGGCCCATCCGTGCAAATCTCCCAGGGGGGTCTGTCTGGTTCTTTGAGCCCACCCATGGTCACAGCCACCTCTGTGGACCTTGGCTGTCACCCTTGGGACTCCTGGATTTTCTCATTTCTGTTTCTGGTCTGTGAAGGTGAGAGTGAGTGTGAGGGGAGTGAAGGAAGCTGGGAGGTCGTGCCCGGGCTTGGGAAGGACGGGTGGACGGACAGACGGACGGATGGGTAGGGGGACGGACGGATTCATAAACGGGTGGGCAGAGGGATGGACGGACAGGCCGAGGAAACAGGGACCAGCCCCCGTGGCCCCTGGCAGGCTCAGAAGGTGTCTGAGGACACCCAGGTGGACGAGGGCCGGGTGTCGCAGGGAGAGAGGCTGCGAGCAGGGAGGGGCGGGAAAGCCAGAAGGGCCGGCGCCTCCTTTCAGCCACCGTTGCTCTGCTGGGTGAAGTGGCCTCCAGCAGGAGTCGGGGACGTCTCCGACAGCCCAGGTCACTGGGCAGGCTCAGCTGTCTCCAAACTTCAGCTTTATCTGTAGGTGTAGTTTGAGCAGAAGACAGCAGGCCCGTGGCCTTCCAGGTGCCCCGGGGATGAGGGCGCAGGAGGCACCTTCGTGGGAAAGATGCCGCCAGACGGACCAGCAGTGACTCCCCCGGGGACAGGTGTGGTCCGTCCCATCTGCCGTCCGTGCTCCAGGCCTTGCGGCTGGGGGACGGTGCGCGGACCGCCAGCGCCTCCTTACGTGGTGTCTGGATCTTAGGGTGCAAGAAACACACAGAGGGGACATCTGTCCCCCTTGCAGCGGGTCAGGCCTTGGCCGCGTTCACAGAGACCGGGGGTCAGGACCTGGACGTATCTTTGGGGGGGACGCGAGGCAGCCTGTGGCAGTGCTGCTCCCCTGAGCCCGGCTGGCCTGCCGGCCGCGGGGAGGGAGCCCCACCCGAGGTCCGCGCTGCGGGGTTCGTTTCGTGCCTGGTTTCACTGCGTGTCGCATCCTGGGCCTCTGGGGCCTGTGCCGCGTCCCTGATGCTTCCTGGCTCCCCAGGGAGCGGCCTGGTCGGCCTGGGGGCCCCTGGGTGCCCCCCGCACAGGCTGTGTTCAGCGCCCCGCTGTGCCGCGTTGCGTGATGGCAGCTAGAGAGACCCCCTCGCCCCTGCCCCGGGATTTGCAGCCAACAGCTGTGGCCTTTCATAAGAAGGGGGACTTCTGGTGTTTAAATGTCCCCTTCTTGGTTCACTCTCCTCATGGGGCACTGAGGAAGCTGAGATCAACCTTAGCCCAGCGTGAGAGCCTGTGGTCTCAAGTTCCACCCGTGCCGGGCACAATCGGGTCCCAGAGCGACAGAAGCCTCCCTGGGCAGGGAGGTCGGTGCCCCGAGAAAGGCCATTTCTAGCCATGGCAAAGGCTTCCTGTGGCTCTGGTGAGGACGCCTGGCCCCTGCCAGTGTGGGGTCTCCCCGGCTGTCTCTCTCTCCCCCGGGGGCAGCAGCAGGGGGCCGTGGACCCCTCCTGCCACCCACTCCCCCATTGGTGGGTGCTTGTTGGTCCCTGGCTGAAAGAGAGTGCGTGGTTCCGTGGGCTGGGGCGTGGCCTCGGCAGCTGTGGGCGGCCCCGTGTCACCCAGACTGTGCACAGATGCCACGGTGCCTGCCTGTGTATCCCTGCCCAGCCAGGCCGGGTCACTGCGTGGCACCACGCTCTCTACAACAGAGCAGTTATCTTGCTTGGCCGGCCGTGGGCGGCGGCCAGTCCTGCAGCCAGGAAGCGGGACAGCCTCCAGCGCCCGTGTGGGCTCTTACCGCCAGCCACCGCGTGTTTATCCTCGGCCCGGCTCCTGGGGAAGGCCCAGGAATCACTGGGCGAGGCGGGGGCTAGGGCTGGCGGGCAGAGGGCGCCCTTGGATGGCTGTCCTTTGCACCCAGCTCCCTTGGAGGCCTGGCCTGGGCCCCGACCCTCCTGCCCGCCCAGGCCAGCATGGGCTCACACTGGCCCTGGAAGGAGCTGGGGGCCTGGGGCCCGGGGTCCGGACCGTGACTGTGTCGTCCCTCCCAGGGGGCAGGGCAGGGTGGCACCAGGAGACGGGCAGCCTGCAGTGCTCAGCTGCTGTGCACCTGGGACTTATTCTTTCCTGTCCCTGCAACCCAGAGCCTCGAGGGGAAGCTGAGCCCCCCTGGGAAACCGCCAGCCTCAGCCCCAGGCGTAGGCCTCGCTGGTGGCACCACAGCAAGCTGGCAGCCACGGGTCTCAGTGCAGTCTCTTTAGATCGGAGCAAGAATCCGGAACTTGGGGCAAGCTGGGGCCTGACCGCTGGCGGGGGTGGGGCAGCAGGCCTGTCTGGGGGCTTCCTGGGCTCGAGGTGGCCAAGTGACCAGAGCAGGTGACAGCAGCAGGTCTCCTGGTGTGCCCGAGCCCCCTCTCCGGCCCTCCCCTGCCCTAGTCGCCCCAGGGGACGGTGACCCCGTCTTTAAGGAGTGTCTCGTTCCCACGTGGTTGGAAAGTCCTTCCTGGCTGCGAGAGGCACTTCCCCTGCCCGCTGTCCCGCTGGCCGGAGTCCCTGGGCCGCTACCATTTTGTGTTAGAATAACCCGCAGCCAGGAAGGCCACGCTCCGAGCTTCCGGGTGGCCCGGTGGCTGCCACTGGCTCCTTTGGCGCGTCTGTCCCTGGAGCCCCGGCGAGCGTCCTCGGGCCTTGGCGGGGACTCGCGGCGCTGTCTCGCCATCCAGGCCCGCTGGACGCCGGCCGCGTCTGGGTTTGCGTCTCTCGTGCGGCGCGTCCAGCTTGGGCGGATTTGAGATGTTTTTCCAGCGGGGCCCTTAGGAAGACGGTGCCCAGGGCGCCGCTGCCCGGCCGGCCCGTGAATCGAGCCTTGTCTGCCGCCGGGCAGCGGGCGGGAGCGGGACCCGGCGGGCCGGGGCTGCCTTCACGTCGGCCCCTGCGGGCCCGGCTTTGGCTGTTGCTTTATCCCGGTGGACCCGGCTCTGCCTCGCACATCCCCCCAGGGAGGGCGAGGGTGGTCAGGGCCCGCAGCAGGCGGCCCCTCTCCCCTCCACCCTCCCTCCTGTCGGGACAGACGGAGGCCTCCAAAAGCCTCAGCACCCACGTCCTTGTCCCCCCACAGCAGCCGCCCCTCCCCTCTTCCGTGCGACACGCCACCCGCTCGCGGGACAGCCCTGGGAGGGGCCGCGCCTCTCCCCGCCGCAGGGCCCAGGGCACAGCAGCTGCTCAGCAAACACGTGTGCGCGTCCGGGGACACGCCAAGCTTCAGACACTGTCCTCTGGGGAGAGCGCATCATGTCTGTAAACACAAAGTCACGGAGCTTGTGGCTGGGGGTCGGCGGTGACTTAACCGTGAGCCGTGGAAGACGCTGCGTGTGTCTCGTTCCTGTCACTGCCTTTTTTGTGTGTGTCCCGAAATGAGGCCTGCTTGCTTCTGGAAGGTAGAAGTGTTGTCTGAGGTTTGGAGGGCGTGGATGACACCTCTGTCCAGGGAGGACCCCCACCCCATCCCGGGACCCTCATGGAGAGGAGGGTTCCCGACACGAGCCGGCTGCAGACGGCCCTGCTCGCGCGCTGGCGCCTCCCGCCTCGGCCCACTCGGCTCCGCTGAAGCCTGTGCGGTGGGTGCTCCTGTCGCCCCCCGAGACCAGGAGGCCGTGGCCCAGAGAGGGACCGAGGTCCTTTATCCCAAGCCCCACGGTTTTGTGTCTTGTGGCTGCTGGAACACGCCTCCAAACACAGAGCGGCTTAGACAACACGGATTTGTCATCTTACAGCCTCGGAGGTCGGAAGTCCTAAGATCAAAGCGTTGGCAGGGCTGGTTCCTTCTGGAAGCTCAGCGAGTCTGTTCCTTGCCTTCTCCAGCTTCTAGAGGGGTCTGTGCTCCTTGGCCTGTGGCCCCTTCCTGCTCTTCCAAGCTGCAGCGCGGCAGCCTCGGTCTCTCTCGGACCCTGACCTCCTGCCTCCCTCCCGAAAGGACCCCTGTGCACACACAGGCCACCTCCCAGCGCAGAATCCTTAATCACATCTGCAAAGCCCCCTTTGCCATGGACGGTCCTGGGGATCAGGACATGGCCATGTTTGGGGTCACCGTCCAGCCTGTCACAGCCGGGGACACCTTGAGGACAGCTGCTCGGGCTTTTGGGAACCTCCTCCAAGCCTCGTATCCTTTCTCCCTGTGGTCCTCAGCCCTTGCTCTGGGGACACTGTGACTGGTGGGGATGGGGCTGCTGGTGACACTTGTCCACAGGCTGTTGCCAGACGTGAGGACAGGGGCGCGCTGGGCCTCGGGACTCCTGGGGGGTGTGGGGTCTGGACGGTGCGGGGTCTGGACGGTGTGGGGTCTGTAAGATGCTGGGTCTGTGGTTAGAGAGGTGACCATGTCTCTAGCCTTAAGGAGCTCCTGGTCTGGGGGTGACAGACACACAAAGGGTCCCCATGGAGATGCCAAGGACACAGGGAGCTGGTGCCTGAGCGGGTCTCACCTGGCCGTGTGAGAAGGAACTAGAAGGATGTTCTGGAAGGACGGGATAGGGAACAGCGTGAGCCACGGCGCAGAGGCAGCTTGTGTTGCGTGCAGGGGCGTGAGACAGGCGGGAGGTGCCTTGACCCTGTGGGGGGCAGCCTGGGGCAGGGACAGGTGCTGTGGGGAGGGGCCTGTGACACAGAGGTGCTGCCACCTGCCCCGGGCGGCGGTGAGGCTGGTGTGACGGGCGCCTGGTGCCATCGCTTGATGTGACCTGTGCATTGTGGCCGTTCTGTGTTGTCTTCCTAGAGCTGCCCCAACAAGCACCGCAGCCCGGGTGGTTCGAAACGGCAGAGACTGATTCTGTGTGCGGGTAGCAGGCTGCGTCCCCTTGCGGCAGCGCACGCGGTAGAACTTTCCGTGACGGGGGCGTGTTCTAGACCCGCCCTGTGCGGGCGGAGCCGCAGCTGCACGGGTGGGCGTGGGGGGGCCGGGTTTCCACTTCGCTCAATGCTCGTCCCTGCATGTGGCAGAGCCCCGGGCGGCTGGCGGCTCCGTCTCAGCCTTAGAACAGGGTCCTGGGCGTGGTGCACGTGCCCAGGGCTGGGGTGTGCGGGGTCCTGGGGGCTGTGTGGGGCTGTGTGGCCCCGGGTGCCTGAGGGGTGGGTCCTGGGACCTGCGTGGCCGCGGTTAACCCCTGCGCCCTTCAGCTCACGTCTCCGGAAGCCCCCCTTGATCACCTGGTGGTCGGACCCCTCTCGAGCTCACTGTGCAGATGGGCACAGCCCCCCACAGCTGGGAACACGAGAGAGAGAGAGAGAGAGAGAGAGAGAGAGAGAGAGGGGGGTCCTGGCAGCGAGCTCGGGGACCCTCTGCTCTGCTCGCTGTGACAGCCACAGCACAGAGCCTGGGCCCGGCACGCGGTTGGTGTTCAGTAAATGAGCTTCGTGGATTCTCGGCGGGTCCCCGAGCTCACTGAGCCTCCGCACGGGCACCTGCGGCCGCAGCAGAGGCTGGTGGGGTGTGGCCTCGCGGGGACACTTCTCCTAGCACGGGCTGGTCAGCCCCCAGGTGCTGCCGCAGGACAAACATCCCCACCCCGATGGCCTCAAACAGCAAGGGCTCCTCTGGCTGCCGCTGCACGTTTTCACTCTGGGCTGGCCATGGTGGCCCACGTTCTGCCCTTTGGGGACACCGAGGGTCTGAGGCTGGAGAAGCCACAGCTCGCGTGTTGGCCCAGAGCACGAGGGGGCTCTGAAGGATCCCACACGGGTGGTGATGTATAAGCCGGGGGTCCCCCACAGTGTGGACCCCCAGTGTGCGTGGGCCTGGCTGACAGGGGATCAGTGTGAGGACCCCCAGCTCGAGTCCTGGCTCGGAGCCGGGCTCAGGCTGTGTCTGACAGGGAGAGAAGGGGGTGACCTCTGCAGGGTGGGGGCCCCAGAGGACACTGAGGGCCACCTTAAAAGGCTTTAGCGGAAGAGTCTCCTGTCTCATCCTGTCCTGGGGGAGGTCTCTGTGGGCCGTCCCTGGGCTTAGGGTTGCTGAAGGGCTCTCGAGCAACGGGGTTGTCCTGGCTTGTGGGGGCGGGGAGGGGTCTAGATGGAGAGCATTTCAGAGCGAAGGTGGGGAGGGGGAGGCAGGCTTGAGGGAGGGGCCCCCGGAGGCCCCGGGTCTGTGTTTTCAGATCAGTTTGGGGTGGCGGTGGCGATGGCAGAGGGGGAGGTGGGCATCCTTAGGCCCCTCCCTGTGTGTGGAACTGCGGAGGGGGCCCTGGTGGTCTTTGTTTCTGTCGGGAATAGAAATTTGGGGACAGACTTTCAGACAGACCAGAGAAAGAACTTCCCAGCGTGGAGCTGGCGATGGATTTGGGAAGGGGCTTTTCTGAGGGGCTGTGGGTGGCATCTTTGCCCCAGTAGTCTCCCTTCCTGCCCTGCCAGGAATCTTCCGGTTGTGAGTGCCAGGAGGTGGCTCAAATTGTCTCAAGCCACAAGCTGGAGTTGCTGGTGCTCACAACTGAGCAGCAGCAGCTTCAGGCGTGACATGATCCGGGCACTCGAATACTGTTGGCAAGACTTGACCTTTCACGGACTTTGACTCCACCTCCCCATTTTCCAGCTGGGGTTTCTGCCCCCCACATTCTTTGCCACTGCGGGGGTGGGGGGGAGCGCTCGCTGGCCCAGAGTGTGTTACCCACCTGTGTCTAATCCAGTCCTTGTCCTTGGGAAGGTGCAGGGCTGTGCCCAGAGTGGGGAGGTGGTGGGCAGGTAACACTCGGGGCCCACACCCACCCTCCTGCGCACGTGTGCCCCTCCCACTGGCTTCCTGCACCCCTCCGCAGGCCCAGCCAGCTCCCACCTGTGTGTCCCTGTCCTGGCAGGCACGTCACAGGGTCTCTCTACCCCGCTGCAGGCTGCCCCAGCCTTGGGCGGTGCCAGGAAGGGATTTCAGCCCCTCAGAGTGCAGCCCGCGGCGGCTTCCCAAGAAGGAGCCCAGGGCTCTGAGGCTCCAGGGCCTTGGCGTGCCTGAGAGGCCATCACCCTGTCCCCTGGTCGAGCTGGGATCTGGGGGGCGGTGGCATCGTCGTGTAGCCGAGGGGCTGCCTGACCCCGTGTCTGTGGCTCTCCCCACAGCCGCCCTGCCTCCTCCCACTGCTGCCGGCGCCCGAGATGAGAGCCCGGATGCTGCCCGTGTTCTTCGGGGAGAGCATCAAGGTGGACCCAGAACCCTCGCATGAAATCCGGTGAGTGGGCTCGGTGGGGGTGGCCGTGTCTTAGCCAGAGATGAAACCGCTCTTACCGAAGAGACTCTGACCGCCCCCCAACCCACGTCCCTTCCCCCCTGAACAGCCTGGCTGATTTAAGTCTAGTTTCCCAGGTGGTTTGGAAAGTGACAAATAGAACCGTTCCCTCTCCCTTCTCCCGCCGGGTTGTGAGGTGCCCGTACCCAACCAACAGGCCACTCGGGACCCTTTTCCACTCCGTAGTTTGGGAACACTGCGTTGCTGTGTCCTTTGTGACTGTAACTTAGGCCCTGCACGCCCCCAGTAAGTCACTGTGCAGTGAGTGTTAGGTGACCCCCCCCCCGGGAACCTCCCTGCATGGGAGAGTGGGGTGTAGGGTCTTGCCCCCCCATCCACGGGGCTTTCCGGATGCCTTTGTGTCAAATGGGGGCCGGCCCACCAGCTCTGCGTAGGGTCCCGGGTTTACTTTTTTCCCCCCAAAACAGCCGTCATTCTTAGTTTTTAAAATGGAAACCACACTCAGGAGCCCCAGCAGTGGTGCACGAGGCTTGGGACCACTGAGCCCGTCACATGTTTATTGGTCGTCCGTGGCAACAGTGGGGAACGAGGCAGGTGCGTCTCCCCTCCTGGACCCTCCAGTTTGGGTTCCCCGAGCCCTGCAGGTGGACCTGGGCGATACCAGTCGGTCACTCGGCTAGGAGTGTTAAGGGGACTTTCTGGGAAACCTCTTTAATCTCAAACTTACCAAGAAGTTTCAAGAAGAGTCCCAGCAACCCTTGGGTGCCCCGTGACAGGGGCGCCAGCTGCTTACACTCGGCCCGGTTTGAGGGGAGACTGGCGCCGTCCTGCCCGAGCCCCCAGATATTTCAGTGCGTTTCCGAAGAACAGGGACAGCCTCTTCCGTGACGGCAGCACAGCTGTCAGGAGCTGCAGCGGCACCGTCTCATCCACACTCCGTATCCGGATTTCATCCGTTGTCCCAATAACGTCCTTTTGTGGCCTTTTTCTTTTCTCTGATTCAGATCCAGCCAGGGTCGCGTTGCACTGAGCTGTCCCCTTAGTCCCCTTCATGCTGGGGCAGCTCCTCATCTGTCCGTGACCTTCTTGGCCTTGACCTTGCAGCAGAGCCGGGCACGTCCGCTGAGGGCCCTTCTCAGGCCGGGGTGCGGGTGGGCGACCGGGCCGCCCCCGCTCACCTCTCCTCCTCTCCCCAGCTGCAACTCCGAGGTCAAGTACGCCTCGGAGAAGCACTTCCGGGACAAGGTCTTCTACGCGCCGGTGCCCACCGTCACGGCCTACAGCGAGACGATCGTGGCGGCGCCCAATTGCACGTGGCGCAGCTACCGCAGCCAGCTGACCCTGGAGCCGCGCCCGCGCGCCCTGCGCTTCCGCAGCACCACCATCATCTTCCCCAAGCACGCCCGCAGCTCCTTCCGGACCACCCTGCACTGCAGCCTGGGCCGGCCCCGCCGCTGGTTCAGCTCCAGCGTGCAGCTGCAGCTGTGCCAGGACCCCGGGCCCGGCCTCCCGCGCCCCGTCGGGCCCTAGCGCGGCCCCCCCCCGGGCAGTGGACGGGCCGGGAGGACGCGATGGGCTTGGCCTGGCGCCTGGGCAGGGGGAGAGGCCGCAGCGTGGACTGAGGCTGTCCCTGGCCCCCTGCCCGGCCCCACCGGCTGGGCTGTGAGAGCCCTTGTTCCCGCGTGGAGGACCCAATGAATGCGCCCGTTGTAGCACTCACAGCTCTGGGCAGGACGGGCACGGCTGGGCAGGGCCCCCTCAGGGCAGCGAGAGAAGAGTGAGTCCATGGGGGGGCCCTGGAGCAGAGAACAGCCCTGCCCGGCCTGGGGGTGCCCACTGCAGCCCCCCGTGTGTCCAGGCTGGTGGCCGAGGCTGGGTGAGGGGAGAGGGTGCCATCCAGCCACCCTGCTCCTGGAGCGGAGCGTTTGCAAACCGGGCCTTTCGCACGTGCACAGCTTGTGCCCAAGAGGCCTGGCCAAGGCGACGCTGATACCAGGGCTGGGGTGTGCTGGGGGCAGAGGGAGGTGGCCTGGGAAGTACCTTCAGCCATAGCCGTGCCAGTGTCCTTGGCATCCAGAACCTCACCCCAGGTGGCCCCAGCCGACACTGTCCACGCACAGCTTTCAGGACGTCAGAGCCAACCGTCGCTGCCACCTTTGTGTGGCCGATCTGGACTCAAGGGGGTCCGAGTTCAGCCGTTGGCTTCGGGACACCGTGGAGGCCGCCTGTGCAAGACCGATGCTATGTGACGCCGTGTCACCCCCCAGCACTGCGGGTTCCCCCCTGCCTGCCTGACACTGGGGAGGAAGACCAGCCAGGTGACAGGCCAGATGGGTTGGGGCACCCACAGGAACACCAGGAAGCCCCGCTGTGGCCGTGGCGATGCCCCCGAGCCTTCCTCCCTCTCAGACCCGAGTGCCCCCGGCAGTGGGTGGCAGCTCCGGCCACCCCCGAGGGGCAAGGAAGGCCCTGGGGACTCTGGCTCCCTCCATGGGACTCGGTTCACGGCCCGAAGGGGCAAAATGACTGATATATTTTTGTATATCCACACAGTGCATTTTCTCTCCAGGGATGCTTTCTGATTAACAAATAACTTAAGAAATTATCTTAATAAAATGTGCAAACCGAAAGGGACTGCACTTGGTTTCTGAGACCCTCAATCCCACGGAGGATGAAGGGGTGACATATTCCCTGGCGCGGCTCACTCTGGCCCCCTGCTGTTCTTCCCACTGGCATTACTTCCCAGGAGACCCTGCCTCCCCCGCCACTCACAGGGGACAGGGAGGGACTCAACCCCCCCACCCACGGGCAGCCTCAGGACACACAAGCCCACCCAAGAGCCAGTGTTAATAAACGCAGAGGTCCAGGCCCCGCCAGGGACATGGCTCTGGGGCGGGGCTCCTTGGAGGGGCCCCAGCCTCTGCATTTTTGGTGTGTGCACAGGATTTGAGCTCAGCCACCCAGGCCCCCACGGTCCCCGGAGCAGAGCAGGTGGCCATAGGTGGTTTCCCTCCATCTCACCCCTGGGAGGGCCTCGGGCGCCAGAGCCCGAGTGCAGGGAGACACTGGAGCCTGGGACGATGTCCTCAATGAGTTGGAAAATTGGACGAATTTACCCCGGGGCTCCAGACTTGGTGGGGGCAGGTCATGCCGGGGTTAAACTAGGCCAGAGTGAGGAAGCTGTACTGGCTAACGCAGGGCACCTGCTGGCTTCCAGGGACCGTGTGGTTTCACGCCTGACATCCCTGCCCACCAAGATGGGTACTAGTGAATCTCCTACAAAGGAGAACGTAAGGCACAGAGAGGTTAAGTAACTTACCCAAATCACACAGCTAGTAGGAGGCAGAGCCAGGCTCTGAGCCCAAGATCCCTGACACTCTTAACCGCTGGGCCGCCTGCCTCGGTGGGGAACGACCCCGAGCAGGGCATGGGGTGGCGAACACCAGGAGAGGCAGCGTCAAGGCCAGGTTTACCTCCATGGAAGGACGAAGCGTGAGGCCTCCGCTGTGCCGTGTGGTCGAGCAGGACGGCAATGCCACTTCAGGAGCGCCGAGCCCTCCGCCCCTGCTTTAGTGACGGGATTTGGGCAAACGCACACGCTGGCGTTCTTCGTGTCCTCCATTGTGCAAGTTCAACTCCACGAGCTTGGATTTCAACCACAGCCTCGGTCTCTCACCACCTCCAAGGAGAGCTGGGCTGGGCTTCCTGACGCAGTGACGGCACCGAGGCGTCCAGCGGACACGGAGGGGCCCTGGGATCAGTCTTCGCTCCCGAGCCCGGCCGACACTGCCAGACGTGCAC